>JBAGKK010490101.1:0-15897 GCA_037177015.1 Euceroptres primus
ATTTTCGTTCATGACAGTTTTGGGCCCTATGCCAATTTTGTATCCTATGTCAATTTTGGGCCCTATGTCAATTTTGGGCCCTATGTCAATTTTGGGCCCTATGTCAATTTTGGGTCCTATGCTAATTTTGGGCCCTATACAAGTTTTGAGCCCTATGCCTATATTGGATCGTACGACGGACGGACGGACAACGGACCGATATTATAAGGGTTTCTACCCGAGGATACGAAACCCTAAAAAGGAAAGATGGCTTTAAAATAATTTAAAAGATGCCTTTTAAATGAAAACAAATAATTTTGAGAATGGATTTTTATTAAAAGAATGGTTCCAAATTCGTGGATTTTAAGTATCATACCACTTTGATTTCATTTGTGGAACCGACGAGAGTTTTTTTTTGTAGCTATTGACGAGTTTGGAGAAGTTTTCATCGTCTGGATTGGTTTTCTTCTTCCCTTGTTTTGGCTGTAAAAATATTAAATTGGTAATGTAAAGTTATATATATATATATTAATTAATAATAGATAAAAAATTAATACAAAATATTTTGAACGTTTTAAATTTAATTATTAGAATTAAAATTGATTATGAAATGTTTAATTTCGGAAGTTTTCTTTGTAGGTTTCTTTCTTTGTTCTTCAAATTTCTAAGATTTGATTATGAAATTTACAAGAAATTCATTTTTAAAAGCGCTGGAAGTTTAACTCTTTTTTTTTTTGCATAGAATCGACAAAGAAAAGCATTTTTATAAAAGCTTTCAATTTCAAAGGATTTTTAAAAATAGATGTGAATTAATTTAAAATACTAATGACTGTCATTATTTACAAAGATTAACAATAATTTCCAATTTAAAACTTGTACTCCAATAAAATCATTTTTTTCTCAAGAAAATAAAAACTGACCTTAATTTCTTTTCTCGACATCACTTCCCTCTTTTTCTTTTCCTTGAGCATTTTTGCTGCTTTCATTTCCTTCTTTTGACTTTTCAGCAAATTTTTGTACAACGCTGCCTGCTTTTCCACCTTAAATGTCGGTTTTCCTTTCACTTGCGTCGGTTGACTCTTAATTCCTCGATAAAATTCTCCCTAAACAGAATGAAAATAATTTTTAAACGTCAGATAAATTAATTTAAATTCAATTTGTTTCGAAAAATTTTGAAAGCTTCGAAAAATTTCGAAAGTTTCGAAAAATTTCTTAATTCCTCGATAAAATTCACCATAAACAGAATGAAAATAATTTTTAAATGTCAGATAAATTCAATTTGTTTAGAAAAATTTCGAAAGCTTTGAAAAATTAAATTAATTTGAAATTTAATTTCCAGTGAATTAGAATTTCCTTTTTAAATAAATGCAAATAAATAAATAAACTTCTTTTAAAACGTTACTAACCGAATTTTCGGATTCTTGATGATCTTTAATTTTTGATTTTTTTCTCGGTGGTTCCTCTTTTCTATCTTTATTTCCCGACCAAAGAGGATTGTGTTCTCGACTTTTGGTGATTCGCTTCTGTTTTGCGTTCACCATGACGCGATTTTCTATCGAAAAGGCCACAATTGGTCTCTGAAAAAAAAAAGAAAATATAGAATTATTATTAAATTTAACATAAAGTTATTTGTAGATTTTATAACTGTACTTTTTCTTTACTGTAAGAATATAAAGTATTTTGGTTTATATTAACTTTTTAGAATAGTTTGGCTGGTAAAAACAAAATAAATAAATAAAAAATTTTAAATCGTAAAAAATGGTAAAAATGATAAATTGTTGAATCTTGTATTTTTTACAATGATTTTTTTTAATTCGATATTTGAATTCTTTTCAAATCTTGCAATTCTTTTAAAATCTTTTTTTTTTAATCTTTGGAATTGTTTTCAATTATTTTAATTCTTTGGACTTGTTTTTAATTATTTTAATTCTTTGGAATTGTTTTTAATTATTTTAATTCGTTTGAATTCTATTATTGTTTTAGAATTCTTTGAAGTTTCGTTAATTTAATTCTTGAATTCTTTAAAATTCTTTGAATTCTTTTATATTCCTTGAACTCGTTTGAATTCCTCGAATTGTTTGAACTCGAGGAATTAAAAAATTAATTCCTTAAATTGATTGATTGATTAAATTTAATTAAATTATTTTGAAGTCTTTTAATTCTTTTACATTCATTGCATTTTTTCAGTACATTGAATTATTTAGAATTCTTTCAATTTTTTCAATTTTTTTTTTTTTACTGCAAGAATATAAAGTATTTTTGTTCATGAGGTTTAACTTTTCAGAATAGTTTGGCTCGTAAAAATACAATAAGTAAATAAAAAATATCAAATGAAAATCGGAAATCGTAAAAAATAATAAATTGTTGAATCTTGTATTTTTTAAAATAAAAATTGAACATACCCTGTGCCTTGTGAAAATATTGGGATTATTATTCATGCTTCTTAAAGCCTTCAGAGCATCTTCGTGCTTCGTAAACGAAACAAAACCGTATTCCTTCGATTCTCCAACTCCATTGGCGTCTGGTTTTCTCAAATTTCGCATAACACGTGCCTAAAAAATTGTTCAATTACACAAATTTTTATGTTGAACAATAAATAAAAAGTGTACTGTTTAAAAAAAAATAAATACAAAGAATTGATTATTTAACTGTAAGTGTAATATAAATTTATCAATTCAAATTGCATTCTGTTTTTTTTTCTTCTTTCTTTAGTTTCTCAATTTTGCCTCTGTATGAAAATTGTAAAACCTAGGAAACTTACTTCGGTAATAACAGCATTGGGTCCAGCGTGATTTTTACAAAGTTGCCTAAGTTTCGCGTCGTCCAAGGTGGGCGGTAAATTATGTACCACGAGTCTAACTCTCGAAACGAACATGTTTAAGTTGCGCAACATTTGCGATTTCCACCGCTCAAGTTGCAGCCGCTTTTCAATATCTTGAGCCGACACACCCAATGCAGCGCTGTGGCGAGCCAGAATTACTAAATGCAAAGAAAAACAACAAATTATAAAAAGATCTAAATATTATTATCTATAAAACTTCAAACACATTTCCTGCTTCTTAGTTATTGGATATATTAAATTAAGTAAAATTTGTAAATTCTAAATGGTTTAAATTAGGATATTAATTATATAATTAATTAATAAAATAATTAATTATATGTATTCATTAACCAACTAATGGGAGGCAAAATGATTATTTTTTAAATCCTGTCCCATTTTTCGGAGCATTTTTGGGTTGATTTAGGGATTTGGTCCCATTTTTCGCGCGAGATTCCAAGCAAAGGGAGGCAAAATGATTATTATTTTTTAAATCCTGTCTCATTTTTTGGAGCATTTTTTGAGTTGATTTAGGGATTTTGTCCCATTTTTTACACGTGATTCCAAGCAAAGGGAGGCAAATTGATTATTATTTTTTAAATCCTGTCTCATTTTTTGGAGCATTTTTTTAGTTGATTTAGGGATTTTGCCCCATTTTTTGCGCGTGATTCCAAACAAAGGGAGGCAAAATGACTATTTTTAAATCTTGTTCCATTTTTCGGCGCTTTTTTGGGTTGATTTAGGAATATTGACCCATTCTTCGCGTGATTCCAAGCAAAGGGAGGCAAAATGATTATTATTTTATAATTCTTGTCCTATTTTTCGGAGCATTTTTTGGGTTGATTTAGGGATACTGTCCCATTTTTTTCGCGTGATTCCAAGCAAAGGGAGGCAAAATGACTATTTTCAAATCTTGTTCCATTTTCCAGCGCTTTTTTGGGTTGATTTAGGAATATTGACCCATTTTTCGCGTTATTCCAAGCAAAGGGAGGCAAAATTATTATTTTCAAATCTTGTTCCATTTGTCGGAGCTTTTTGGGTTGATTTAGGGATGGTGTCCCATTTTCAGAGCTTTTTTTGCGTTGATTTAGGGATTTTATCCCATTTTTCGCGCGTTATTCCAATTAATTGGTGGCAAAATGATTATTATTTTCAAATCTTGTCCCATTTTTCGGCGCTTTTTTGGGTTGATTTAAAGATTTTCTCCCATTTTTCGTGCATGATTCAAAATAAAAATAATTAATTAATCATTAATTAAATGCTTATATCATTAATTAGAAAATATACATACCTCCTTCTTTGACAAGGTACAAATTTCTGGAATCCTTTATTTTATCGGATTTTGCATTTTTTTTGTCGTCCACTTCATTTTTGTGAAGTGCTCGATGCGGATCTAAAACTTGATCAAAGAGTCGCAATTCTGTTCCTGCTGACAAACATTTCTCAGCATCTTCAACATTCTGGAAGAAAAAAAAAAATAGTAATATTATATTTTTTTAATTTTATTTTTACTTTATTAACGGTATACACCTTGATACAATTGAATTATAATTTGTTATAACATATCTAATAATTATATAATCTTAACGAACTTATAAAAATGTTTACTAATAATTAGACAAAGCTGTGGAGTGTCATATGGAGTAATCAAGTGGGTGTAATATCAGATTTGGGAATCCAAAATGCAATTTAATTATAATTAAAATTAATTTTTTGAATTCGATATTTGAATTATTTTCAAATCCTGCAATTCTTTTAAAAACTTTTCTTAAATTCTTTGAAATTGTTTTTAATACTTTGAATTCGTTTGAATTATTTTATTTATTTATTTTTCATTATAGTTTTGTTAATTTGATCTTTGAATTCTTTTAAATTCCTTGCATTTTTTAAAATTCTTTAATTCTTTTAAATTCCTTGAATTTTTTAAAATTCTTAAATTCTTTTAAATACCTTGAATTCGCTTGAATTACTCGAATTGCTTGAATTCAATCATTGAATTATTTTGAATTTTTTAAATCCTTTTAAATTCTTTGAATTTGTTTGAATTCTTTGAATTGTTTCAATTTAATCATTGAATTATTTAGAATTTTTTTGAATTCTTTCAATTCTTTAAAACTCGTTTGAAATCTTTTGAATTTCTTTGAAGTTTTTAAATTCAATTTTTGAATTCTTTAATTATTTTTAATTTTTGAATTGTTTAATTAAATATTTGAATTATTTTCAAATTTTGCAATTTTTTAAAATCTTTTTTTTAAGATCCTTTGAAATTGTTTTTAATACTTTGAATTCTTTTATTTTTTTAATTCTTTGAAGTCTTGTTAATTTGATCTTTAAATAAGGAAAAAAAGGAATTCTTTTAAATTCTTTGAATTCTTTTAAATTCCTTGAATGTTTGAATTCCTCGAATTGTTTGAATTTAATCATTGAATTATTTTAAATTCTTTTAAATTCTCTGAATTCTTTAAATTACTTGAATTCGTTCGAATTCCTTGAATTGTTTTAATTCAGTCATTGAATTATTTGGAATTCTTACAATTATTTTAAACTCGTTTGAAATTTTTTGAATTTATTTGATGTTTTTTAATTCAATATTTGAATTCTTTAATTTTTTTAAAATCGATGAATTGTTTGAATTCGATATTTGAATGATTTTCAAATCTTGCAATTCTTTGAAAATATATTTTTTTTAATTCTTTGAAATTGTTTTTAATACTCTGAATTCGTTTGAATTCTTTTATTTTTTAATTCTTTAAAGTTTTGTTAATTTGATCTTTGAATTCTTTTAAATTCTTTGAATTTGTTTGAATTCCTCGAATTGTTTGAATTCAATTACACAGCCACACAAAAAAAAGTCTGGTACTTTTTACTGCTACAATTGCTACAAGTCGAAAATGTTTCACAAGTGTGTACTGAAACTATTCTGAATTAGACGCTTGACGCCACAATTGTATTATACTCTGCTCCTTCTCATTTATTCACCACGGTTACAGCACATGCGCGCTTCTCTCGGCTGCGCATTCTGCAGCCCGCGCATCAAAGTTCCATACTTGATTGGAAGTTTTCCCATACCAGTGTATGGGATCCTTGACGCGTATGGAAAATTTACAAGTGAGCAACGGATAATTTCCAACCAAATGAGGCAAACAAAAATAGAACTTACCCTGAATTTACAAACAAAATAGAACTTACCCTGAATTTACAAACAAAATAGAACTTACCCTGAATTTACAAACAAAATAGAACTTACTTACCCTGAATTTACAAGCAAAATAGAACTTACCCTGAATTTTACAAATGCTGTTCCTTTCGAATGTTCCGTGAGCGAATCGACGCAAACCAAAGCGTAGAAAACGGGTCCAAATTGTTCCATGCAAGCTTTCAAATCCTCGTTTTTCGCTTGGAAAGGAACATTTTTCAGAAATACGGTTTTTCCCTCAGTAACGTCGTTAGAAACCCTACGAGCTGTTGATTCTTCCTCCTTGATCCTAATTTTTTCCTCATCCTCGTCCTCTTCCTCTTCTTCGCTTTCTTCACACTTTATCGAATTTTCATCCGCTTCTGAAACATCTTCCTCGCTCTCCATCGATGCCTCGTCCTCTAAATCATCATCATCCTTCAAAGTTGGCTCCTCATCAGAAATCATCTCTTCCTTCACTTCAACGACAGGAATTTCATTTTCGGTCTTTTCCTCGCCTTCCTTTTCTTCGCTGATGTCGATTTCATCGTGTTTCACTTCTAGCGGAGCGTTAAATTTACTTTTGGCGACGGCCCAATCGACGATTACTTCCCTATCGAGAAGGGGTTTTAAATTCGAGTGATGGATTGCTTTCGCTGCATTTTGCACGAGTTCGAATTGAACGAATGCACAACCGACGTGAGTTCCGTCAGGTTTTGTTAGAATTCGGATGTCTTCAATTTTTCCGTACTGGGAAAAATGCTCCCTCACAGTTTCTTCCGTGGCCTGAAAAGATCAAGTTAGAGAATTGGTACCAGCTCGATTCCCCAAAATTTTAATCAATTTTAATTCTCCCAAAGTTTATTTTCCGCAAAAATTGAAATGAAGAAGTAGGAGTTCATAAGATAGGAGTGCCCGTTATTAAAAGTCAATAAAGTCAGTAATGACGATATCAAAAAGTGAATAGATGTCGCTCCAAAGCACTTCTTGAAATTAAAGGTAATTATATTAAGTGCAGATCACATTTTACGAAGAGAAATAACCAGTTTGACAAATTTTAAGTTATGTTAGTGTTTTTCAAGAAAAATTGATAAAGAAATTTAAAAAATTAAATAAAAAAATTCATAAGAATTCAAAGAATTTAAAAGACTTTAAATAATTCAAAATAATCCAAGGAATTAAAAGAATTCTAAATAATCCAAAGAATTGAAAGAATTCTAAATAATTGAAAGAATTCAAAAGAATTTGAAATAATTCAATGATTAAATTGAAACAATTCAAGGAATTCGAAGGAATTCAAACAATTCGAGGAATTCAACCGAACTCAAGGAATTTAAGATAATTCAAAGAGTTTAAAAGAATTCAAATATAATAAATTCAAATGTAATAAATTCAAATGTAATAAATTCAAATAAGTTAAAAAAATTCCAAAGAATTAAAAAAAAACATTTTCAAACAATTGCAAGGTTTGAAAATAATTCAAATATCGAATTCAAACAATTCAGAGGTTTAAAAAATTCAAAGAATTCCAAGATTGAATTTAAAAACTTCAAAGAAATTCGAAATTTTTCAAACAAATTTAAAAGAATTGAAAGAATTGCAAATAATTCAATGATTAAATTAAAACAATTCAAAGAATTCGAACGAATTCAAGGAATTTAAAGAATTCAAAGAATTTAAAAAATTCAAAAAAATTCAATTATTGAATTCAAAGAATTTAAAAAATAAAAGAATTCAAAGTATTAAAAACAATTTCAAAAGGTTCTTAAAAAAAAAGATTTTAAAAAATTGCAAAATTTGAAAATAATTCAAATATTGAATTCAAACAATTCAAAGATTAAAAATAATTAAAGCATTCAATGATTGAATTAAAAAATTTCAAAGAAATTAAACAAATTTCAAAAGAGTTTTTTAAAAGAATTGAAAGAATTCAAAAGAATTACAAATAATTTAATAATTAAATTTAAAAAATTCAAGGAACTCGAACAAATTCAAAGAATTCAAAGAATTAAAAAAATTAAAAGTAATTCAATGATTGAATTCAAACAATTCGTACAATTTAAACAAATTCAAGGAATTTAAAAGAATTCAAAGAATTAAAAAGAATTCAAAGATCAAATTAACAAAACTTCAAAGAATTAAAAAAAAATAATTCAAAGTATTAAAAACAATTTCAAAGGATCTTAAAAAAAAGATTTTAAAAAATTGCAAAATTTGAAAATAATTCAAACAATTCAAAGATTAAAAATAATTAAAGAATTCAAAGATTAAGTTTAAAAACTTCAAAGAAATTCAAAAGATTTCAAAAGAGTTTTTAAAAAGAATTGAAAGAATTCAAAAGAATTCCAAATAATTCAATGATTAAATTAAAACAATTCAAAGAACTCGAACAAATTCAAACAATTTAAAGAATTTAAAAAATTCAAAATAATTCAACGAGTGAATTCAAGCAATTCGAGTAATTCAAACTAATTCAAGGAATATAAAAGAATTAAAGAATTTAAAAAAGTTCAAGGAATTTAAAAGAATTAAAAGATAAAATTAACAAAACTTCCATGAATTAATTCATTTCCCTTGAAATATCCCAACATAACCTCAAATTTCACAACTTATAATTTTCCATTTGTAGGTACTGATTTTTCAATAAAGATATTAACTTCCCTCGAAAAACCCTAATATAACCTAAAATTTTACAAACTTAAATTTTCCATCAAAAGGAACTAATATTTCTATAAAATCATTCTTTTCCGTCGAAAACCCCTAACATAACCTAAAATTTTACGAACTTGTAATGTTCCATTCAGAGGTAATGGCTTTCAATAAAAATATTAATTTCTCTTGAAAACCGGTAACATAACTTCAAAATTTGTGAACCTGTAATTTTCCATTTAGAGGTAATGACTTTTCAATAAAAATATTAATTTTCCTTGAAAAACGGTAACATAACCTCAAATTTTGTGAACTTGTAATTTTCTATTAAAAGCTAATGATTTTTCTTTAAAAATATCAATTTCCCTTGAAAACCGGTAACATAACCTCAAAATTTGTGATCTTGTAATTTTCCATTAAAAGGTAATGATTTTTCTTTAAAAATATCAATTTTCGTTGAAAACACTAACATAACCTAAAAAATTTGTGAACTTGTGATTTTCCATTCAGAGGTAATGACTTTTCAATAAAAATATTAATTTCCCTTAAAATCGGTAACATAACCTCAAAATTTGTGAACTTGTAATTTTCCATCAAAAGGTAATGATTTTTTTTTTTAAATATCAATTTTCGTTGAACACACTAACATAACCTAAAAAATTTGTGAACTTGTAATTTTCCATTCAGAGGTAATGACTTTAACAAAAATACTAATTTCCCTTAAAATCAGTAACATAACCTCAAAATTTGTGAACTTGTAATTTTCCATCAAAAGGTAATGATTTTTCTTTAAAAATATTAATTACCCTTGAAAACCGGTAACATAACCTCAAAATTTGTCAAACTGGTTCTCTTCATGAAATGTGATCTGCACTTAATATAATTAGCTTTAATTTCAAGAATCTTCTCTTTCTTCTTCTAATCTTGTACTTCTTTGCTTTAGTTTTTTGGGAAAATGAACTTTGGGAGAATTAAAATTTGGGGAATCGAAAAATTTAAATATCAATCTAACGAATATTTAAAAAAACTCAAAGAAAAATATTTTCTCACCTTAAACGACAAATTTCGAACCACGATTCTTGCTCGTTTTTTCCTTTTCTGAAGTTTCTTTAATTTTCGCTCTTCCGCCTTTTTCGGATTGTGTTTTTTCTTGACAGATTGAGAACTTTCGCCTTCTTTCAATTCTCCCTCTTTTTTTTCGTCTCTTATTTCTGCGTCGAAATTCGCTTCGTTCTCAATTTTTTCTTTAGGCTTTTCTTCTTGTTTCACTTTCTCATAATATTTATCCTTCGATATGGCCCAGTCACTATTAATTGGTCGCCCTTTATAAACAAAAAAGATTATATTTCAGGTTCTTTAATCTAAAACCAGATTTTTTCCGTAATTAAATTACGGAAAAGAACAAAATCAAGGCTCCAAATGTCAATTATTATTAAATTTAGAAAAAATCGATGTATTAAATATCATTTTTGCAAAAAATAACTACAATTGTAAACTGAATGTTTGTAGAACAATTAGCTGAACAAATAAACTGAACCTTTTAGAAAAATTTAGTTTATAATTATATTTATTTAAGGTAAAAGCAATGATTCACATTTGGACCTCTGATAGGGAATTTGTTCATTTGCTTTAAAAGACAAGATTTTTTATATTTCTTTGCCTGAAAAAAATTGAATATTTACCTAGAAATTCCTGCTTGTTCGTGTTGAAAATAGCTTTCGATGCATCTACGACTCTTTTAAATTGAACGAAACCACATCCAACTGGTTTTCCATCTGGACGTCGAAGTAAATTGATTTCTTCTATTTCTCCAAATGGTTCATAAAGTTTCCTAACATCTGCTTCAGTAACCTGATTTGTGAATTTTAAATAAAATTATCGTTAATAACTTCGATAAATTTCGATATATCGCGAAAAATCGATTTTTACGGAAAGCTTCATTAAATTTCGATATATCGCGAAGAATCGATTTTTCGTGAAAACTTCGAAGTATTTCGATATATCGCGAGAAATAAATTTTTTGTGAAAGCTTCGATCGATTATCGTTCAAAAAATCGATATAATTGATATATTTCGATATATCGCGAGTAATCGATTTTTGGTGAAATCTTCGACATATCGAAAAAAATTGATTTATGGTGCAAACTTTCGATATATTTCGATATATCGCGAAAAATCAATTATCGTTGAAAACTTCGACATATTTCGATGTACTGCAAATATTCGATTTTTGGTGAAAACTTCGATATATTTCGATATATCGGAATTCTTATATAAAAATATAAGGTTTATTTTTTCAAAAATATAATTGCGAAGAATCAATTTTTGGTGAAAACTTTGATATATTTCGATATATCGCGAAAAATCGATTTGTAGTGAAAACTTCAATATATTTCGATATATCGAAATTCTTCTATAAAAATATAAGTTTTATTTTTATCGCAAGTAATCGATTCTTGTTTAAAACTTCGACATATTTCGATATATCACGAAAAATCGATTTATGTTCAGATATATCGCAAATAATCGATTTTATGTGAAAACTTCGATATATTTCAATATATCGAAATACTTATATAAAAATATAAGTTTTATTTTTAAAAAATATAATCGCGAAAAATCGATTATTGATGAAAATTTCGATATAGATTTCGATATATTAAGAAATTTATTTTTACTTATTTAATATCGATTATCGCTGAAAATCGATTTTTAGTGCAAACGTCGATATATTTCGATATAGAGCGAAAATCAATCATCGTTAATAACTTTGATAAATTTCGATATATCGCGAAAAATCGATTTTTACAGAAAGCTTCCATAAATTTCGATATATCGCGAAAAATCGATTTTTACGGAAAGCTTCGATAAATTTCGATATATCGACAAAAATCGATTTTTACGGAAAGCTTCGATAAATTTCGATATATCGAGAAACATCGATTTTTGGTGAAAACTTCGAAGTATTTCGATATATCGCGAGAAATAAATTTTTGGTGGAAGCTTCGATCAATTATCGTTCAAAAAATCGATATAATTGATATATTTCGATATATAGTGAGTAATCGATTGTTGGTGAAATCTTCGACATATCGAAAAAATTGATTTATGGTGCAAACTTTCGATATATATATCGCGGAAAATCGATCTTGTTGAATATTTCGATATATCTTGATATATCGCGAAAAAGCGATTTTTGATTAAAACTTCGATATATAGCGGAAAAACAATTTTGGTGAAAACTATCGATAATTTAGAAATAAGTTTTATCAGGAATTTACTTTTCTCAATGAACTATCCAAATCAAAGAAATATTTAATACAGAGACATTAAGCCCCAGACTTTGGTACTGTTCAGAAAATTCATTTTTCGATAAAAAATGATTGTTAGTCGTCCGAACAAATAAGTTTGAAAAAAATTACACCAATATAAAAGAAGAAATGAAGATTAAGACAGATATAAATTGTTTAAACCTTAAACGAAAGATTGCGAACGACGATTCTTCCTTTTTTGTTCTGAACTTGAACGTTCTCGTCACTTTCAAATTTTGTGGATTTTCCTAGCCTCTTTTTCTTATTTCGATAGGTCCAGGACAATTTTTTGCCTCTTGTATCTTTTCCTGAAATATATTTTATTTTATTCTAATTAAAGGAAAATTTTATTATAAAATACAATTTCTATAATTTAAATCAATTTCTATTTAATCTTTTTTATTAATCCTTTCGTATCTTTTCCTGAAATATATTTTACTTTATTCTAACTAAAGGAAAATTTTATTATAAAATACAATTTCTATAATTTAAAGAAATTTCTATTTATCTTTTACATTAATCCTCTTGTATATTTTCCTGATTTTAATTAGAGGACAATTTTGTTATAAAATATGAATTTAATAAATTTCTATAATTTAAAGAAATTTTTATTTCATCTTTTATATTAATCGGTATACATATTAGATTTTATCTTTAATTTGTAATATAATTACATTTTCGTATTCATGAGTATTAATTTTCGTAAAAAAAGAAAATGCAGAATATTATTTTCGTAAAAACAAAAGAAAATGTAGAATAATTAATCTTATTAAATTATGTTGGAAAATATAAATAAAATATGAATATGAAATATAAATCTCACGTATCAAAATAAATGTAAAAAATGAAACAAACAAATTTTAGAAACTGATGAACATTAAAAAATGATTTTTATTGAATGTAATATAACCAAAAAAAATTTTAAATGTATAATGAAAATCAAAAGAAGCTTACCATGATTCGGTTTTCCCATTGTCGATGGACACAGGTAATTTGTTATAAAGTAATAACCAGTAACAACTAATTAACGAATAAAATAATTGCGATATTTACACTATTTTGAAGAAAAATAATCCCCGATCACAATCATCACCATTTTTCAATTTAAGATTATTAATGTCACAAAAGTGACATAAATACGTTAGATATTTACAAAAATGATCCTTCGGATCCTTCTTTTGATGAAAAGTACGATCTGAAGCACTTTTTAAATAAACAAATATTTAACTCACGTTGTATTTGCTAATTTCAATAAAAACTTAAATATTATTTTAAATATGTTCTTTGAGGTTAGGATTTCGGAGCAAGCAATTTACGAAAAATTTAGTTTCCACAATATCGATACTTACAAAGCAAGAGCAGAAACTTATAATAGTTCAACACTTGATTTTTTCAAATTGTTTCTTGTTCAGATCACACTTTATTAAAAAAATAGAATTTGATATTTTAAAACTTTAGCATCTTACAGGCTCGTTCCTGTTCACATGGCTTGAAACTAGGGTTGCGTACGTAATATACCTTAGGTAATTTACGTAGTTCTTTACGTGTAAATTACGTACGTAATTTACGTCTCAGTTTTTAGAATAAAAAAGTTCTGAAAGGTGCTGCCCTCTACTCACTTGGCGGGATATTTAAATTATTAAAAAGTAAATTACAATATTTCAACTTCAGTTTATTATAATAATTTATAATTAACGTTTATAATAAATATAATATATAATAAAATAATATAATAAAATATAAAATAAAATATAATCTGTAATGATAAAGTACGTTGGATTCATTCTTTTCGTCCATTCAGGGTGATGAATCAGGAAAATCGCAGGGTTGGGAATATATAATACGTCACGTAATACAGTTGGACCTCCATCTTTTCAATTTAATGGGCTTTTCAAACCTGATTGTGCCGGCATGAGCGGTCGAGACTAGTAGCGGGGAATACAGTCGGAACTCCACTGGAGTTCCGACTGTATTGGAAGTTGCGCAGCAGGCATTTGCGCACACACGTATGTATCCATGTCGGTGTAAACTATGCATAGGTTATGTGTACACGCGGGATACCATCTGCGCAAGCGTTGACTACTATGATCTACTATTAACGGGTAATGGTGGGAGCAGCAGATGAGGAGAATATGACATGGTGGAAGTTTACATGGTGGAGGTCCGACTGTATTTTTTTTCATTCCTAAAGTTTTCGCAGTGTGAAACTCGTGTGCGTGTAAAAAATTCCTACTTTAAAAATGTTCCTCGATTTTTCGGAATCCAGTGCCTCGTGAATTGATTCGAGAACAGAAAACCTTTGTCCTTTATAGAAAAAGGAAAATTCACAACCAAACAAAATCGTCAGTCTCGTTCTTGAAATGGCGATCGTTGGGTTGGATTTTTAACGGTAAAATGTCGCGGTGTGTATATTTTTAACCTGACAGTTACAAAGACGAACATGTCAGACGTGGAAGGAGATTCTCAAGGCTTGGAAGGTGCCGAAGAAATTGAACCCATCGACGAAGATGAATTTATTGACGTTGATTCTATGGATTTTGAGGATAATGAGAGATGGTAAGTTTCCACCTTTTACCTGTCACTGGACTTTTGTCATCAACTTTCTTAGAATTTCCCCGTATTTTTATTCATCTCCTGTATCAGTTTTTTACTACAAACCCGTTTTTCACATTTTAATGTAAATTATTTTTATATTTCGAATCTTTTCAGTTTCTCGTGTAACATAACCTCTAAATGTACAAGGCTCCTCTCCTTTTTATTTTCGGAGCAATTTCAATTTATTTTGAATTCTATCTGTATTTTTCTTATTTTCATGCAGTGTTTCTTCATCTGTATTCATTTTTTAATGATAATATGTTTTATTTTGCGTATTTTGAAAAAATTACGAGTCGATTGACTTTTCTTTGAGGGGGTAATTTTTTTTGAAGTTTCTTTTTTTAGGAATTTTATATTCGGATTTAGTTAGATACCAAAAAAACGTTTCCCTGAAACGTTTTTACCAAATCACGTTTCCCCGAAATATTTCGATAAGTCTTTGAAAATTTGTCACTTTCTGATCTTATTTTTCAACATATTTTGACAGGGCGATCGCTTTTAAAAAATTTTACATTCTTATTCCAAAGTTAACTTAAAATCAACGAAATCTATTTATAAATAGTCTCGAACTTTCCATGTAATTTTTAGACATTCCATTTTTAAATTATTTGTAACAATTGTATCCAATTGTAACAATGAGGAAAACTTATTCAAAGATTTTAACAGTTTTTAAACCTTTATGTTTTATTTTATCTTTTTTTTTTACTTTATCTTTTTATTTAATTTTAGGCTGAGGATATTGTTATGGAAATTTCCGTGAAATTAGCATAACAATTACGGATAATTCCATAACACTAGTTTCGGTTATGTTGTGTGCTAGTTGTACGGAAATTTCCGTAATACTAAACACTAGACACTGACTTAATTTTATCTAATTTAATTTTTTTAAAGATTTAAAAAGTTTTTATACCTTTAATTTTTAATTTCATCTTTTTTTACTTTATCTTTTTATTTAATTGTATATAATTTTATTTTATGTAGTCTAATTTATCAAAGGATGTTGACTTAAGTGTACTTAAGTATATATAAAGCTGGAAAACTCTTTGAAATAAACACTTGAAATTGACACCCACGTCGAGTGCATAATTTCACTTTCTAAATATTCATTACTTCATGCTTTGCTGCGGTTAAAAAAAAAACAAATACAATCATTCTATGAATTATATTTAAACAATTTAAGATGTAATGGTTTTCATTTCTTTAAATTTGTGATATGAAAAATAAATAACTAACAATTTTAAAATGTATTTATTTAATTTTAAAATTGTTAGTTATTTATTTTTCATATCAAAAATTTAAAGAAGTAAAAACCATTACATCTTAAATTGATTAAGTATAATTCACAGAATGATTATATTTGTTTTTTATTT
>JBAGKK010490112.1:0-15897 GCA_037177015.1 Euceroptres primus
GCAACAATTTAGATGTTTATTTTGTTTCTTTTATTAATTATAATGCGAGATTACTTTAAGGTTACTTTAGGGTTACGCTGTAGCGTAATACTTGCGTTCAGCCGTTCCGCTAGGGATAACGGAAAAATAAAATACACGTATTTTTTATTTTGTCATTTTCAATTGTTTATAAAAAATTATTTAAACAAATTATACTAAAACTCATCATTTTAAAAAACTGACTGCACCAATCGATTCTACAGGAAGAATGATGAAGAAACCCTATATAACATTTTTTAGTCAGACTTCAGTTTGTTAGTATCAAAAGTTAATAAACAATTGCATGATGGAGAGTGAAAGTGACTATGTCAAGTCCCAAGCAAAACCCGAGTCAGATAGCATCAAACTAATCAAACTAATTATAACAATTGAAAATGACATAAGAAAAAATTAGTATATTTTATTTTTTCATTTTGCTATGGATGCAATAATTATTTTGATGCTATCTGACTCGGATTTTGCTTGGGACTTAACATAGTCACTTTCACTCTCCATCATGCAATTGTTTATGACCGTTTTATACTAACAAACTGAAGTCTGACTAGGAAATGTTATATAGATTTTCTTCATCATTCTTCCTGTAAAATCGATTCGTGCAGTGAGTTTTTTAAAATCATGAGTTTTAGTATAATTTGTTAAAATAATTTTTTATAAACAATTGAAAATGACAGAAGAAAAAATACCTGTATTTTATTTTTCTGTTATGCTATGAATGGAATAGTTAGTTTGATGCTATCTGCCCCAGTTTTTGCCTGGGCCTTAATGGGTTAATCTCGAAAGAAAAACGCATGTCCAACATTCTGGAAATGAAGGTAACCAACGTCTGACGTCTGACGTCACCAGAGTGTTGAGGAGGGCGAAAAACTGGCGAGCACCCGGACCGGATATGGTGCACAACTTTTAGTATAAATACCTTACGCGTGTGCATGGGTCCTTGGCTGGGTGCTATCAGACCATACTTGATCACCCATATTTGATGCTCTCCTTCATGACTGAGAGAGTCACGCACATGCTTCCGAAGAAGCCGAACAGCCATAATCCATCGGCCTTTAGGCCAATAGTATGTCTTACAACGCTATACAAATGCCTCCCAGCAATTATATCCGACAAGGTCTATGCTCACTGTGAGGCCAATAACATCCTCACAGAAGAACAAAAAGGCTGCTGTCGTAACTCTCGGGGTTGGAAGGATCTCGTAACGGTCGATAGTATCGCGATAAAGCAGCCGCAAAAACGTCAGCGCAAGCTGCATATGACATACATCGACTATAAACAAGCTTTTCCCTCGGTACCCCGCGATTACTTGCTTAGGACGTACACATGGCATACATCGACTATAAACAAGCTTTTCCCTCGGTACCCCGCGATTACTTGCTTAGGACGTACACATGGCATACATCGACTATAAACAAGCTTTTCCCTCGGTACCCCGCGATTACTTGCTCAGGACGTACAAGATCTGTCCATATCTGATCCAATTCTCGAGTCACGCTATGTACCTTTGGGGCACGAGAATTTTGATTCTGGGCTGCCGATGATTTCCAGATTCTTGAACATTACGACCGGCATTTTCCAGAGAGATTCATTCAGTTCACTGTGGTTCTTCTTAGCGTTGAATCAATTTAGTAGGACACTCATCAACACGTCTTATGGCTACAACGTAAAGAAAAGCAGAGGTGGATTCGATCTCACCCAACTTCTCTATATGGATGACCTAAAATTGTACGCCGGCTCGAAGGGAAAACTGCATAAATTACTTGACATCTTATTGCAGTTCTCAAATGACATCCATATGGAACTCGGGCTGGATAAGTGCAGGAAACTGCACTTATAAAGAGGAGTGGTGAACGCAGAGTTGGGCTTGACGACCAGGCGCTCATTGAGACCATGACGAAGGAAGAGTCGTATAAATATCTAAGTATCTTTCAGCTGTTCGGGTCCTGTCACACTGCTGTTAAGGATGCACTAGCGACAGCCTTCGTCAAGCGCTTGAAAGCCATTTTGGAAACTGGCCTCAACTCGGCTAATAAGATCAAGGCCATCAACACCTACGTTATGCCGCTTCACACGTACATTTTTGGGCTCATCAAGTGGTCAAACACCGACCTAAAAAATATAAGCAGAATCATCCTCGTGGAAATGACAAGCACAGAGTGCACCACAGAAGTTCGGCAAGTGAGAAGATAGCCCTACCACGTTGCTCTGCGGACAGAGGCGTTCTGGATGTCCGTCAATTATGTACGTGGCAGATCACACCCCAGGACACAAAATCAATGCAACGTGGATAGCGAGGCATCCAACCTCTGACTACGAAGAGGCGAACTCTTTCCGGAAACAGAAGTATTTGTCGTGACCATCCAGGACAAGGTAATCGGCAGACACAATGATGTAGCTGGGCTCATTCACCAGCAGATTGTCTTGAATCTGGACCTCATTCAGGGGTGGATGCCTTTTTATAGGTATGTCCCAGTAGCGGTGCTCGAAAACGAGAATTGCCGTCTCTACTGGGACAGAACTATGCTGATCATACTGTTGTTCATAATAGACCGGACATTGCGGTGCTCGATAAGCGGTCGCAATGCGTCCAAATCATCAACGTAACGGTTATCCTTGACAAGAACATCCAAGAAGGCTATAAAACCAAGTTCCAAAAGTACAGCGAACTGAGGCAGGAAGTGACGAGAATTTGGAAGCTGTAAAAGGTTATCATTCATCTTATCGTGATTTCGGCCACATAAAAAGTCCACTCGAGGTGTCAGAAACACCTGGAAGATCTGGGAGTTAAGTAGGCGCTAGCTGCAGCCCAAAAAGCGGTTTTACTCAACACCTGCCCCAGAGTCCGATGCTTTTTGGATTGCCAAAAAGAAAGCGGCTAGTCGCTTTTTAAGCTGGAACGGAAGATCATTCCCGAAAAGAAAAATAAAAAAATGAGATTCCATTTTTCATTTTTAAATAATTTGACTGTGAATTTATTTTATTTTTATGACTATAACACAGGCCTACAAAAATGAGACTTTTGTTTCCCCACTGAGATCTGAAGGTGCTTTCTCACTTAATTTTTCGCGCTGAATCCGAGTCTGGCAGCAGAATTTGTCTAGCACGTCAGGATTTTGAGATATTCTAACTTGAAAGTGCCAAAAAGGCCGTTTTTTGGCATTTTCAGATGAAAATACCTTCGAAAAGCGAAGATATTCGTCAATTTGGCCAACAGATTCGAAATTCTTAGGAATCAAATATGGCGGACCGAATATAAAAAATTCGTTATAATTCTACTAACAATCACTATGAAGCAGTTTTTTGGGTCGTTGATTACGACTTTGAAGTAAAAATTCGGAAATTTCTAAATGGCAGATTCAATATGGCAGATAGTATGTCGAGATAGAGTATGATTCAGCAAAATAAGGCAAGGCAGGCAATGAGACAGCCAACTAATGCCACATTTACTGTAACTAACTTCACACATCAAAAGCAAATGACAATCGTCGAAGCTCATCATTCATCGCCAGTATCTTCCTCATATGTCACAATGTCTAATAGAGTCTGTACAAACCATCCGGATAAATTCTGTTACGGTTATGGTTAGCATGTCCTCGAGAAACAAAAATGTGATATTAAGAATGTCATTAAAGAGTTGTACTTACAATATTTCAATCGTGTAATCCAGCACCAAGATAAAAATGGGGTTCCGCATAAAGTGGGCACAAATTATTACATAGTTCTGAGACATTGGAGTAATGGTAAGCTAGAACACTTGCCTTTCAGTGTACCAATGATTCAGTGAGAATCTATTAGTTATAAAGAATACTGCTTTCGTTCATGTTATTTGCGGGGATTTAATAGTAAAAATAAACATCTTATAAAATATCCCGATGTAGCATCTGCTACGCACAATATTCCCGTAGCCTCAGCGAATCTTCTTCCAACTCCTTTAGTGATGATAGATGAATGTGAAGAAGAATCCACATTTAAAAAAGACTTCATTGGGTATGACTGTGATACTAACTACTCCACAATTGTTCGACCGAACTGCACTAAATAATTTAATCATGGATTTAGATTTATCCAAAGAAAAGGCCGAACTATTAGGCTCTCGGTTACAAGAAAGGAATCTCCTCGAAAAAGGAACAACCATCTGTTGCTATAGGTTTCGTGAGAAAAAATTTTCGAAATTTTTTTCTGAGCAAGATTCCGTGGTATTCTGCAATTACGTATCCGGCTTATTACAAGAATTAGGAATATTGTACTATCCTAAAGATTGGAGATTTTTCATAGATGCTTCTAAAAGAAGTTTAAAGGGTGTCCTTTACACAATGGAAATAAATATGCTTCAATTCCCATGTTTCACTTAGTACACCTAAGCGAGTCTTACACCAATATGAATCTCATTTTTGAATTAGTGCAGTATGAAAATCATAAGTGGAAACTTTGTTGTGACCTAAAAGCAATTGGTATAATTCTTGGGCAGCAAGGTGGTTACACAAAATTTCCTTGTTTCTTGTGTGAGTGGAATGGCAGAGCACGTGAGTTGCATTGGAAACAGAAAAGTTGGCCGAAGAGAAAGTCATTGGAACCAGGTTCACGAAATATTGTGAAGGAAGCATTGATTGATCCGAGTAACGTACTGCTACCACCCTTGCATATTGAACTAGGATCAATGAAGCAGTTTGTTAAATCACTGAAGAGAGATGGTGAATGTTTTTAGTACCTTCTTGAAAAATTCAAATTTCTGAGCGAAGCTAAGATTAAAGGAAGAGTTTCCACTATTCCTGATATTAGAAAACTTATGAAGGACAATTTTGTGAAAACGATGACAAACCATGAAAAAGAGCATGGATGAGTTTCAAGGAAGTGACCAAACGCTTCTTAGGAAACGTAAAAGAAAAAAATTACAAGGTTCTTGTGACAAATATGTTTAATCACTTCCAGAATTTTGGATGCAACATGAGCCTCAAGCTTCACTTTTTGCATTCCCACCTCGACTTCTTCTCTGACAATCTTAGAGACGTGAGTGAGGAGCAAGGTGAACTTTATCTTGCCTTAGTTGGCCGGATTACTAGACTGTCTTGTCTTAGTCGGACGGATTACTAGATTGTCTTTCCTTAGTTGGCTGGACCACTAGACTGTCTTGCCTTAGTTGGCTGGTCCACTAGAGTAACTTGCCTTGGTTGGTCAGATCATGCCTTATCTTGCCTTAGTTGACCGGATTACTAGACTATCTTGCCTTGAATGGCTGGACCATGCCTTATCTTGCCTTAATTGGCTAGATCACTAGACTATCTTGCCTTGCCTTATCTTGCCACATTTAGCCAGATCACTAGACTGTTTACTTCAATCTGCACATATTATTCTGCCCATAGGAGGCCCTTCTCTGGGCTTAAATAAACTCCAATAAAAAATACCATACTGTCTTGCCTTAGTTGTCAGTCTCATTGGCCTAATTTGCCTTATTTGCTAAATCATTCTCTATCTCAACATACTATCCGTTATATTGGATCTGCCATTCAGAATTTCCGAATTTTGAATTCAGAGTCGTAATCAGCGACCTAGAAAACTCCTTGATAGTGATTGATAGTAGAATTATAACGATTTTTTTTGGGCACCATATTTTATCCGTCATTTTGAAAATTTGAATTCTGCCTCCAAGTTCGTGATCAGCGACCCGAAAAACCTTTCGATAGGGAGTTCTGAGGAAATCGCCTGATGAAATTTGTGGTGCTAAGGTACCTCAGAAAATGAAATTTATTGATACAAAAGGTCCTACAGTTGTAAATATTTGACCATATCAGATATCATGTATGTGCATTTCCGTAAATTTTTTTGAAAGGAATTCGAATCAGTTGGCCAAATTAACGAATATCATCGCGTTTCGAAGTTATTTTTATCTAAAAATGCCGAAAAGCGGCCTTTTTTCCATTTTCAGGTTAGAATATCTCAAAATCCTGATGAGCTAGACAAGTTCTGCGGCCAGATTCGGATTCAGCGTGAAAAATTACTCGAGAAAACACCTTTAAATCTCTGTGGGGAAAATCTTGTATTTGATTTTAACTTGTTTTTGTGTTTGTCAGGAATGTAGTATGTTGTCCTTTGTCTTTAGAAATTTTTAATTGCTGACTAGTTGTTGTACTTGACTTAGTCCGTATTAGCGGCCTTACGACCAGGTTTCTTCAAAGCCTGTGATAAATTTAAACTATAATAATAAAATTTATCTTAAATTACCACATTTTATAAAAAAGTATAGCTTGGTGGGATCATCTTATGATACCTTATTGTACTGGTTCTAGGCATATAAAAAAAATGTCGTTATTCCCAGTGCGTACAAGATGTTAAAGTTTCTCTTGGAAGCCAAAATAACTCTCCTAAAGTTTCATAAAATGAAAAATAATATCTTCCTCCTCATCGTGGATATAGCTAAAAATAACATATTTCTTGTTGTTTAAAGACCAGAACATTTTTTATGAGATCTACGTCAGAAAAAAAATACGAAGCATGTAGGATCGTGCCTATACAGTGGTAATGCCATTGAGTGCTTCTTAACCTTGATCAAATGATCTTAACATTTAACAAAATCGCAAAAAATAAACTTTTCGTTGTTTTCTTAGAGTTACAGCACTTTTACCAACTACTTGATTATCAAATGTGTTATGTGTTCCATTTGGAATGTATTTGCGATAAAATAAGAGAATAATTCAGGTAGAAGATGGCGATAAAAATTATTTTGATTGATTTTTAAGAACATGGAAATTTTTCGAATCGACATATTTCTCTTTATTCCATAATGTAATTAATTTTTCGTGTTTAGAATCAGCGGAAAAGTTATCCGCTGTATCTAAACATACATTTGTACCTGCATAGTGATGAGTCAACTGAACAAATTACTATTCTGCCTAAATTATCTTGAAATACAAGAAAACTAGAGAAAATCGAGTGTTTTGTCATTTACTCATATTTATCGATTACCTTTAGCGAGAACCTGATTATCAAATGTGTATTATACAGGGTGTCCACGCTGGGGCTTACCAAAAAGTATGCAACCCGACATATGCGACCATAAGAATATCATTGGCGTGTAAGGCGTGTTGCATACTTTTTGGTAAGCCGCAGCGTGAGCGCCCTGCATAATCATTTGGGATATTTTCTGAATATCATGAAATAATAGAACTGCTGAAGCACATGTGACGTTCCGCGAGGAAAGGGACCTTAGGGTTAAAAAATCGATTTTCATTTTTTTGATGCTATCGATAATTTTTTAATCGCTCTTTCATATTAAAAAGGAATTAAATTTCTATATGCAAAATTGGAATTGTTATTAGGCTGCAAAGTGAAGCGTGAATCGCCTGTTTCGACGTTTGCGGATGACCAGACTGTCTCTTCAGTCGCTTCTACTGAAAAATTTGCCTGCTAACCATAAGGTCCCTTTCCTTGCGGAACGTCACATATATTATCTTTCATAATGCTTTTATAATATCAAAATATCACGGGAAAAGACTTTGTTGCTGATTCCTCCGAATTGAATATCAGTAATGTGTCCGAAAAAGTCGAAGTTGACTTCAATTGTCCTGTTACATTTTTGAATCTAAAAATGATTTCATATTAAAAATGGAACAGGAAAATTTAATTCAACTTCGATTTTCTTGAATGCATTACTGATATTCATAAACTCAGAGGAATAAGCAAAAAAGTTCTTCACTAGTGATATTTTGATATTATAAAGGCATATTATGGAAGATAATATATATGCTTTGGCTGTTTTATTATTTCATGATATTCAGAAAATATCCCTAATGGCATATAATACACATTTGATGACAAAGTTCTCGCTAAAAGTAATCGATAAGTGTGAGTAAATGACAAAAGAGTCGATTTTTTGTGATTTTTTGGATGTCGGGGTAATTTTGTCAGTATAAGAAGTTTTTTATTTGACGCCTCACTATGCAGGTATGTATAAATGCAGGTACACTGAATAACTTTTTTAATGATTTGAAACATGAAAAATCATTATTTTTTTTAAAATGGTTCTCAGGTCCTTAAGGGACCCGGTCGCAAGACCGCTAGCATGGACTAAGTCAAGTACAGTAGCCAGTCAGCAACTAAAAATTTTTTCAAACACAAAGGCCATACTACATTCCCGACGAACACAAAAACAAGCTAAAATCAAATTATAAGTCAGTAAAATAAAATCAAGCTATAGGTAAACATTTTTTTATGAAAAATGGAATCTTTTTTCAGAGAATGATCTTCTGTTCTAGCCTAAAAAGTGAATAGCGACTTTCTTCTTGGAAATCCGAAAAGCATCGGACTAAAACCGCTTTTTGGGCTGCAACTAGCACCCACCTAACTCCCAAATCTTCCAGGTGACTCTGACACCTCGCGTGAACGTTCCCCGTTGCCTAAATCATGATAGGATGAATGGTGAGGTTTCTCAGCTTCCAAATCCTTGTGATTTCCTGCCTCAGTTCGCTATACTTTTGAATCTTGATTGCATAGCCTTTTTGAATGTTTTTGTCAAGGGCAACCATTACGTCGATGATTTGGACGTACTGCGAACACTTATCGAGCACCAGAATATCCGGCTTATTGTGAGCAACAGTGTGGTATGTTACACGGAGAAGAATGGAAGGTAGGGTGTACCCAAAAATTATTTTTTTCTCCGATCCTACTGCTCCTCGGAAATAAGGTTCCTTTTGGTTAAAAAATGACGTGTGACAAATTTCAGCCAGACCGGACAAGTTTTCACGATTAATCAGGATCCTCTTATTTTGCTACTATCTGTGGGTGGCCGTACTTGGAAAGATCTTCAAAGTCACGTCATCTGCTGTATTGTTGCCGGCTGTATTTTAGTTGTTTGTCGACCAGATCCAATGCTTAGAAGTAAAGGCGCGCGCTATTATTGTGGATTTAGGTTTCGACTCCGTGTATAATTAGTTGCAGTGCAGTGCTGATAGGAGTGATAGGTGTGTGTACTGTGTGACTGTGTGCGCTATTGCAGTTCATCATGCCACCATATCCGAAGAGGTAGCACCAGTAACACGAACACACGAACTGCGTTCGCCAATTGTGTGCCCATTGCTGAAATTATGGGTAAGAAACTCTTTTCAAGGAGACAAGTGCTTGGCGTGTTCCTTCACAACCACATTATTCTGCAACGCTGTAAGCTGGAAAGTGCACGAGAAGCCGCTCGTTAAACTCTGGAATTTTTTACCCTACCCAGGAAACAAAAAATATAATTAAGAAATGCTAGTGCATTTCTTTTCTCTGAAAAGAAGATCAGTTAGAAAGACAGCTGCTCAAAAGGCGAAGACAGATGAGCTGAATGAAACACTTGGTTACCTGTTTGATGTTGCTGCTAAAGATGCTATTGACAAGATTGAAATAGAAGAAGACAGACTGTTTCTGTTAGCTCAAAGACAGAAAAAGAGAACACGAACTATGGACGCGATGGATAGGCAGTTCGTTGAGAAAATGGAAAAGAAAGTTAATCGAAAAGATACTGAGCTAAGGAGGGTTGCTATAGAGAGAAAAAAGAAGGCAGCTAGTGAGGAAAAAGTGCAGGCTGTTGCAAAGAGTCTACCATTACAGTATGATCCCAAGGATCTAGCAATAAACCCAACAAGCATCAAACGTCACCGAGATGTCGTCCGCAAGAAGATGGCAAATGATGTAAAATGCGACGTCTAAGCCAAGCTAAATGCCCCACTCGTTGTACACTGGGACGGGAAACTGATGGGGAAATACAGGGGGAGGGGACATACAGGGGAGGGAAGAAACATGTTAAAGTGGATATGTTGCCTGTGGTTGTATCTGGAAGTGGCGAGAAATACGTGCTAACAGTGCCTAAGCTAAGCTCAGGAACAGGTCTATCACAGGCTAACGCGATAGCAAACGTTCTAGATGAATGTGAACTGTCAGACAAGGTGTGTGCTACCTGCTTTGATACCACAAGCTCTAACACAGGTAAGATGCCGTGTTTGTTCATTAATGCTAGTTAACCACCTCCGAAAGTTTCAAAAAACGTTTCTTATGATCTACACATTTTTATGTCACAAAAAAGAAGCAGCGATTCTTCTGGAGAAACGCCTAGGCAAAAAATTGATGCACTTTCCGTGTCGGCATCACATTATGAAGTTGATTCTATCTGAAGTGTTTAAGACATGCCTAGGTCCTTTTAAGTCACCTATCATTGACTTATTTCTAAAGTTTCAAGAGGCATGGGACAGCACTGACCAATCGCGGCACAAAACCGCATTTAAATCCAGGGCTCTGACTCGGAAGCTGAGAGATACATAGGAACTAATTGACTTTGCGCTGTATTACTTAAAGGTAAGATAAGCGCTTGCGTACTGAGTCCCGTATTAACTTCGTTTTCGTGAGCATTGCCTGTAGTTACTTTTTAAATTTTATCTGTTCAAGGTTGAGAGCAGAGACCGGAGCTACTTGAAGTTATCCTAGCGTTTTTGGGTGCAATGCCAATTCGAGGTGTCCATTTTAGGGCCCCGGAAATAGCGGATTCTGTCCGGTTTATGGAGAAGATGCTCAATTCCCTGAAACTATGGATGTTTCAAGAACAGCTGGATGAGAGTGTCTTTTCAGTAGAAGCCAAGAAAGCAGTAGAGAGGATCTGTGTCTTTTGTGTAAAAGTGTATGTCCGTGAGTGGTTCACAGCCCCTCTTGCTGACCCCTCTACCCGCAACGACCTAGAAATGCTACGGTTGCTTTTGCAGTACGTAATATATTATATCATATAATTTAGATCTGTGATTTATTTCTGTTTTGTTTCTTACGAAAACCTACGTCCGCTTTCAGGTACGACAAAGTGGAAAAAGACATTGCACGTGCCGCCATGGACAAGCTGTGTAACCACATGTGGTACACCAATGAATATCTGGTTGATATGGCTTTCTTTCACCGAGAGTTGTTTCCAAAGTGCAAAAAGGAAATGGCGAAAAACTTCGTAACTAATAAGGGAGCAGACCAACCGAAGACACGACCTGTGCTTCAAGGAAGGCGCTCCATCCAGGAGTTCAGTTAGAAGGCTCTGAGTTCATTCGTGACCACGAACACCCAAGAGTTTTCTAAGAGCATGGGATTCGGAATGTCCTTCCTGACACAAGATCCTGACACCTGGACCCTCAACGAAGACTACCGTCAGGCCAGTGCCATCATTCGGTGTCTTCAGGTGGTGAATGACCAGCAGAGCTAAAAGGGTTAATTCTATTCTGACTAGAAAAGAAGAGCAGCGACAAGCAGCTGTACAAGTTATTCAGGGCCATATCAAGAGGTACCCGAAACAATCCAAAACAGTCCTGTTTGGTTAGGACCAATGAAAGGCAATTACATATTTTACGAAATATCAAATTTAAAGCGTTTTAACTTTTTCAGCTATGATATGAATTATTTATTTAATCCTTTTTTGACAGATTAATAAGATGTGATATGACCGTGAAATTTAACAGGTATGATAATGCCCTCCCTGGCGAGGAATTATCTCACGCCTAGTGCTAGAGCGCACGCGTGCAGCCTGACCGGGCGGCGGGCACGCTCGCAACCATTCGGGTGCGGCGCAGCAAAGCAGCAAAATAAGAGGGTCCTGATCGACCGTGAAAACTTGTCCGATCTGGCTGAAATTTTTCACACGTCATTTTCTAACTAAAAGGAACCTTATTTCCGAGGAGCAGTAGGATTGGAGAAAAAAATAATTTTTGGGTACACTCTAGTGGAAGGTGTAGAGACCCAAATTTTGAGACTTGGTCTGACTGCCCAGATAGTCAGTCTGATCATCCGGAAGGTCAGCAGATCGTCGATCTGACCATCTAGATGATCAGTTTGACTATCTATATGACTGTCCTATATGTGGCACTCATATATAGTCAGCCTGATTCTCTAGATAATTAGGCGAACCTTCCATTTTTCTCTGTGTAGAATAGTTCTATCCCAGTTAGGGAGATGATGTTCGTTCTTAATTACTGTCACTGGAACCTACTTATAGAAAGGCATCCATTCAAGGCAATCTGCTGGTGAATGATCCCAGCTACATCACTGTGTCTGCGAGTGTACTCTCTACGAGTTAACCTTCTACAGCCATCAATGATGTGCTCTATGGATTCATTTGGATCACCACATAGCCGGCACTGATCGTCTATATTAAGGCGGAGGATATGCACAAAGAAAAATGGAGTGTCAAGCTGATCATCTGGAGGTTTAACTATGGGACAGCTCTCTAAGATAGTCAACTTGAATATCTTGGGGTGCTGTCCATGTAACGGCTTTTTTCTCAATTCCTGAACAATTTGCTCTGGAGATAAAGCTAGGATGTTAACGCCTTTCGGATCAGAGAGATTAAGAGGCTTGTAGTTGGTATATTCTCTACAGATGTTATCGTAGAGTATTGACGGATGTTATCGTAGTGTGTTGACAGACATCCAGAACGCCTCTGCCCCCAGAGCAACGTGGTAGGACTGTCCTCTCACTTTCCGAACTTCTGTAATGCATTCGATGGTTTGTCATTTCCACGCGGATGATTCTACTTATATTTTCTAGGTCAGTTTTTGATCACTTGATGAGCCCAAAAGAGTACAGGAGAAGCAGGATCGCGTAGGAGTTAATGGCCTTGATCTTATTGGCCGAGTTGAGGCCAATTTCCAAAATGGCTTTCAAGCGCTTGACGAAGGCTGTCGTCAATGCATCCTTAATAGCAGTGTGATAGGGTCCCAACAGCCGAAGGATACCTAGATATTTATACGACTAAGCAGAAACACTGAATGAGTTTCCCTGGAAAATGCTGGTCGTAATGTTCAAGAACCTGGAAATCCTCGGCAGACGAGGATCAAACTAATTATTATTAAATAAAAAGAAGTACACGTACGTTGATTTGAAAAATTTGCACGTTCTTCAAAATGAATAGAAATAATTTTTATCGCAATCTTCTGCATGAATTATTCTTTCATTTCATTATAAATACATTCCAAATAGAACAGGGTCAGTATTTGTCAGAAATGTCAGGATCTGCAAGTGTACTTCCAATTTTAATGAAACTTAGTTAAATTATAGTGCTATATAAGAGATATTTGGGGCCCGAAGGATTTTTGAAATTTGTCAGCATACGGGAGTTACGCCATATTGAATTTTGGGGTTGGATTTTTTTGAATTATCGATATTTCTGGAAAGGATAACTAAATTTTGATGGTATTAGGGGTGAAAATATGCATTTTAAGAAAATAATACTCTAAAAGAAAAATTCCAAAATTTTATCCGTAGAAGGTAAAAAAAATTTAAATCAATTTTTAATTTCCTGATTTTCTGAAATCAGAATACAAAGTTCCTGTGTGCTTTCACCTTTCATTTTTAAAAAACTAATCGAGACTCTTTTAGTTCCGAAGATAACGTCATTTCAGTGAGACCGTGCGCTGCGCAGCGTTCTTAGTGTCCCAGCTCGCGAACCGCAGAACCAGCAAATTCTTATTATCTTCTTGTAACAATATTTCCTATGCTCATTAAGATTTGGATTTTATGCGCAGAGATGTGTTAAATAAAAAAAATTGTTGACTTGTAAAACTAATTGTTAGAAGCAAATTCTATTAACAAATACTGAACATTATGGATTGTTCATTTGTAAAGGATATTTCGGCAATAAAAAAATTATCTCCCGACATTATTGATTAATTTTATAAACAAGTTGTATAAATAAATGGACACTTTTAACATTTCACGTTCACAAGAAATAATTTTTTCTCTTAATTGTCCTTAAATTGTGTTGTCATTGAACTTTAATGTTGAAAATATAATATTCGACATTATTTGTCAAATTTATAAATAAATTATATACACAAATAGTCATTGTAGATATTTATTAGAATCGCATCATGTCATTGCCATCACTGTCAACATTATTTAAGGACAATTAAAATAAAAGATTATTTTTTGTTGACTTTGAATGTCCAGTCTGGGCAATTTTTATATAATTTGTTTGTAAAATAAAAAATAATATCGAATGTCAAATTTTTATTACTTAATCTCACTGGAAACATAATACAGGCGTACAAAATTTCAAAAAACGAATAACTCAGAAACGAGACAATACTTATCCGAAGATTTTTGGTGCGCTAAATCCGAATCCAAACTCAAAATTTCTCCATCAACTCAGGTTTTTGCGATATCCTAACCTGAAAGTGCAAAAAACACGGTTTTTTGCTATGTTCGCTGTTAAATTACATCGCGAATTAATTTTTTTCTAAAAACTCGTTACTGCATCTGAAAATACCTCTCTTACCCTTTAAAATCCTTTTTGAATTTTTCAGATATCTTTCTTTTTCTTGGAGATATCGTTCAATGAAGTTGAGTACTTTGCCGTTTTCGTGAATACAACCTTACCAAAAAAAAGTTCGTCCGGAAAGCAGAACCAAAACCCATAAACCCAAAACCTATTCATCGGTTCATAGGTTTTGGGTTTATGGGTTGTGGGTTTATGGGTTTTGGTTCTGCTTTCTGGAAAAACTTTTTTTCGGTGAGGTTGTATTCGCGTAAACGGCAAAGTACTCACCTTCATTGAACGATATCTCCAAGAAAAAAAAAGATATCTGAAAAATTCAAAAAGGGTTTTGAAGGGTAAGAGAGCTATTTTCAGATGCAGTAACGAGTTTTTAGAAAAAGAATTAATTCGCGATGTAATTTAACCCTGAACATAGAAAAAACCGTGTTTTTTGCACTTTTTGGTTAGGATATCTCAAAAACCTGAGGTGATGGAGCAATTCTGAGGTCGGATTCGGATTCAGTGCACCAAAAACCTTCGGATAAGTATTGTTTGGTTTCTGGGTTAAAAATCTTGCCGGCCTGTGTAATTTAAGAAAAATTCAAAGAAAAAACGATCTACACAGTGTTCACTTGTTTATATAATTTGTTTATAAAATTAATCAATAATTTCGGGAGATAAATTTTAATGATTAAGCATCATTTTGTCGATGAAAGCAACTAAATAAAATGCAGAAATATGTGAAGCAGCGTAATGCTCCAAACATTGTCTCGGTGGTCCGTAATAGTTATTTTCACTTCTTGAGAGTTGTTCAAGAAAGAAAGAATATAGAAAAAGACAAAAGAAGAAAGAAAGGAAGCCTCCGAACTTGAAAATTTTCTTAAAAGAAAGATTAACGAAAGAAAATGTCATGGGATCAAATATGTAGATAACTGAAAATGCTATGAGTTTGTAACGGGACATTTTTACGTAGCATTTGCTGTTTTTGAAATAATCTCAAGCGAAGTGTGAAATAGAGGTGTGCAAAATAATTCGATCCGATCGAGTACTTCTGACGCTTTTCGAATGTCGAATTTCTAGACACCGATCGGTGTTCAAATCGGATCGGAAAAATTCGATCCGACTTGGACAGAAGTCGAATTTTTCTAAACTGATCGGTGTTTAGATTTAAATACCAACCACGGCACAACTTTCGCCTCAACACTCATCCCATACAAACATATAACGATCATCGCGAATAAGACTATAAGATTGTAATTCGATGTGTCCGATCGGTTTTGAAAAATTTGACATTCGACACGCGCCGAATCGGATCGAATTTTTTCGATTCGATTGAAGAAAAATCGATTTCGAAAAATTCGACATGCGTCCAAGTAGGATCGAATTTTTCCAATCCGATTTGAACACCGATCGGTTTCGAAAAATTCGACATTTAAAAAGCGTCAGAACTCGGTTTTCGATCGGATCGAATTATTTTGCACACCTCTATACAGGGTGTCCCAGAATTAAGTGTCCGGACTTATATGGCTGTATAAAAAGAAAATAAATAAACCGAAACTTCCTCTGGCAAAAATGTATTGAAGTTTTAGTTTTTGAGTTATGAAATGATTAAGCTG
>JBAGKK010490134.1:0-15894 GCA_037177015.1 Euceroptres primus
GACGAATGGCGATGATCCTTCCCGGTGCATTGCCCCCCTCGGCTTCGCCTCGGGAGGGCAATCACTGCACCGGGAGGGAATCATCGCCATTCGTCCCTAGGTGTGTAATGTACTATTTTTAACCACGTCCAACCCAAGAGAGTATGGAAGAACGAAATAGAGAGATCAATGAATATATTTGTTTGTCACTGCCCCAGCAAAGTCCGCAATGTATGACATTCGACCTGGACAGAATAAATATTTGAATAATCTTTTAAAAATATTCCATGAACAGGTCAAAATTACTAAAAATATGGAAAACATCTGTGATTGCGCGATTTTTTTTTGACTTTACAGCTTCAAGGCATTATCTCTTTTAATAAAATTTTGAATTAATATAGTTCCATAAATATGACATTCTGTAAAACATATTGTGCAAAAATAGTGATTATTATTAACTGCTATTTGGAAGTACTGATGAGAAATTGATGTTCAACTATATGAAAAACTTCGAGTTTCATCTTAAAATAGCAAAATCTTAAAACCTGACAAAACTTGGGGACAGACTTTGGCGCGATTTTTAACATCTTTTACTGTGAAATATTCAAATAATCACTCCATAATCTTCTTTTTTAACTCATTTCAAGCGATTTTCATAAGCGCAAATTATTACGAAAATATTTTTACGAAAATATTATTAAGAAAATATTTTTGATATTATTTAGAAATTTTCTATTTTAAATTTGTGGTTTGGGACGTAGCGTAACCTGACATTTTTCAAACATTTTTATTTATAATTCTGTAGCTTTTAAAATATATTGAATTTTTTTCACCAATTTTGACACCATATACTCGATTTGTATACTTTTGAATTAAGCAAGAAAAAAAATTCGATTTTTGAAAGTCGGGAAAGTAAAATATTTAAAACTGACATCTATTTCCATCTGAAGAAAATAATTTTTTTCAACTGTCAAAATTTTTCTTGGTGAAAAGTTCTGAAAATTGGTATTTTAATTTTTTCAATAAAATAAACAAACTTCTTACTGAATTTTTGTTCGAAAAATCTCTTTTTGAATGTACTAATGCTTGTCAAATTTTCCCATAATTTTCTTAATCATTAAAAATCCCATATTTTAACATTAACATCAGTTACACAAAAATGTTGTATGAATAATTTGTTACTCAAGACTTTCTGCATGCTTTAAATGTACGCTGAAATATATACGTAAAATTTAGATATGTCCACCTTTGATTGGTAGATTTTTTAATTTCCTGAAAAAGTTTAATTTTTCATTTTTGCTTCCTCATAGAGGAAGCTTTGTATCTCAAATCAGACAAGGATTTCAAAAAATGTTCATTAAATTTTTTTCTATCACTTTTATAATATTTGAAAAATCGATTTTTAAATTGAAACTTTTTTTATTATCATAATTCACAGTTAATGTACGAGAAGAAAAGATTTCTTGACTTAAAACAAATAGATTGACTTATAATATTAATACATTTTATTAAAGATCGAGAAAATTTTGTTCATATATAATATTTTTGAAAAATTCAAAATTTACAATTTTATCAAAAAAATTTTTACAATTTTAAGTTTTCAATGTCTAATCATAAACGGAAAGAATTCCTTGACTTAAAACGAATCGATTGACCTATAATAATACCACTTTTTATTGAAGATTAAGAAAATTTAAATAATATTGAAGAAACTTAAGATTTAAAATTTTATTAAAATAATTAATGTTTCCTCTATGAAGAAGCAAATTATTTATTTGCTATTTCATCATAACGAGGAAGTAAAGTGCTCATGATATGAGCACCAAAAAATATAGACTACTAGAAAACACCCAAAATCAAATTCACCGTTAATTTAATGTTTCATAAATGAAATAGCTGTATTAATTTTTCCAATCGAAGAAAATTATGAAAAGATAATTTTTAGAATTTTTTAAAAGACTTTTGAGTACTACTAAAAACCGTAAAAATGCTTTAACTTTTTGAATTTTTATCGAATATGGCTGATTAACGAACTTAGCCTTCATTCTTCGGCCCTAAATAAGTGTACCAAAAGGCATTTCGATATAATAATTTCTTTGAAAGTTATGGGTACACTCGGAGAAAAGTTTTATTTGATTCAAACACAATGTTTCTTTTGATAGACATAAATAAGATATTTCGTTATTTCAAACAATTTTTAGTTGAGTCAAATAAATATTTGCTAAATTTGAATAAATGTTTAGGTAAATCTCTTTTTCAATCGACCAAAGAAGCTGATTGACTTAACAAAAGTTTTAGTTGAGTCAACTAAGAATTTATTCAACCATGTCTCAATACATTGCCTTGGTTGATTTTAATCAAACATTTTTCTGAGTGTACCCGGGAAAGTAGACAGACAGCCAGATATCTTCGACAAAACTTGAGTTCTTTATTCAAGAGATTTCAAAACATGGATATTTATTTTTAAAAACGGAAGGGGGTTCAAATTTTAGACGAAATTATTACACCATCATGTGATGAAAATGTAATATAAATAAAAAATTGTTTTTTTTCAATGTTCCTGAGATAATATACATATAAGAATGTAATATTAAAACCATGTTATTAGTAATATTGATTTCTGAATTTTAAATTTAAAACATCAATTCACTTACTTTAAAAACAGCAAAAAATTTTATTGGTTAATTTTAACTGGTCACCATTTTATTGTAAGGGTCAGAAAAGGTCCTCGCCTTGCTTGGGTCTTATGGCCTGGTCTGGCCTAACACTGCCATATAACTGTAGTCAGATATGAAAAGGATTAAAAGCTGCTGTGACGTAAACTAGACTTTTTTTTCCTGTGTAAAATACATTTTGCATCTTTTATGGCAATTGCTTAAGCTTGAAGAATCGAAGTTAATTTATAATCTGAAGCTCTAGAATTTTCAGTATTACATTCTCATCATATGAGAAGTTATTGGTTTTATTTTTTAATATTTTCTTTTCAATATTTTACATATATAGAATCTTACATTGATCTCTAAAAAAATATTGAATATTTTTCGAGAAAGGGGTGTATCCATTTATTTGGATATTTAACTCCTCATTGAAAAAATTGATATTGTTCTGCTGTTTTAAACAATTAAAATAACATATATTATTATATATTATTATAATATATATTATTATATTATATATATATATATATATTATTAAAAAAATGTATATTTTTTAAAAATTTTGATTATATAGAGAGACAATAGTAATATAGTATATCGTACGAATTAGTCTTTGCGCCTCCAAAAGCCGATTTGCGGTATCAGCTTTTGTCACGTTATCAGAAACGTCGACCATGTGTGTCATGCGCTCTTAGTATACAGGCCGTTCAACTTGGATTTAATTATTCAGACCAGTGCATGAGAACTTTGAAATCATGCAGTAATCTCGTATCCACCATAGACCATACATAAAGCACCACGGAATATATTATTATATGTACATATATTATGCATCTTTATAACCTTCTTAATGCAAAAAAATTAATTTTTTTTATTACCTTTTCGCACTGTTCCATTATTATCAGTATACCATTGAACTCGAAAGTTTTCCTCCTTTTTTTTTGGGAAATAACTGATTTCTTTGAAAAGAGAAATTTGGAACTTGAATTGAACTTAAGTTACAATTTTTCAGGAACAAAAAAAACGTGAGTTCAATATAAACCAAAAAAAAAGTTCAAAATTATCGGTAACAAAAATGACCTATCATAAAATTCTGCTTTGATATAATATGAACCCAATTTTGATTCCTATTGAACCTTTTTTACAGTTTATTTTTAACCAAATCAGGGTCTTATGATAGTTTGTCTTTGTTGCAAATCGTTTAAACTTTTTTGTTTATTTTGAACTGATGCGCTTTTTGTGAGCTTTCTTTTATTCATATAAAATTCGTTTAAAAGTAAGCTTCGTTTTTGGTTTGTTTTATAATAGTGTATTATTTAATCCGGCAGGTGTTAGTAAATATAAAAAGATTTTAATGTTTTTATAGAAACTGATAATTATTATCTAATAATATTTTTCTCTCAAATTTGTATTCTTACAATGCTAGAAACATGAATTATTGCTTTATTTAACTATTGCTTCCTCTTTGAGATGTTTAAACTGTAAAAATCGAAGTTTTTTTGCTAGTATTTAATTGAATTAATTTAATTTCAAGTATTTAATTTCATCCTGATTGTGCATTCTGGACAATCCGAGAAATTGAGTTGTCTGTTTTTTAAGAATGAATTATTAAACCGAAATTCTAATAAATAAATAATAATAATACAAATTCGACTTCTTTATAACTTAAAAGTTGAGGAAACGAAAGGATCGAGATTTAAATAAAGAACTATTACTAGAACTATTATTTAAATAAAGAACTATTACTTAGAACTATTATTATTTATTGTATAAATATATCACCAAATAGTATTATAAAATAAGGTCGCCTTCTCGTAATACGAGAGATAAGGAAAAGTTTAAATTAAAACAAAGATAAACGCAGAGAAAAATCGCAAAATAGTAGAGAGCAGTTTTCATTATCTTCGAAACTTATAACAACGCAAACAACACATTAATCGTCAATTTTCTCAAAGAAATGCGCGACGAGTATCCAGTTGGTTCTAAATTTTTCTCTCAGTTTTTGTTCATTCATTAGGTAATACAATAAAAATATATCTCTTCAATTTCTAGGAATTATTCTTACAATTGACCTTACACTTCATTTAACACGTAACTATCACTAGAACGATGAAAAAAGTTAAAAACGCTTTTTTCCCTTTCATAAATTTTCATATTGTATGTAAAAAAAGCTTTTCTCAGAAAATTCTGGGATACGGAGAGTGGCTTTTATTGCAAAATTCAAGATTTAATTGTAGGCAAATGTGAAATCTTCATCAACTTTTTCATTTTCTCAAACCAAAATACGTGAGCTAGAAAGGGAAGAAAAGCATCACAGCTTCAAAACAATAAGAAAAAAAAAAAAAAAAACTAAGGAAGAAAAGAGTCGAATGCTTCCTTAATAAGATATTAGCACCTTTCGTTTCTTGGGCCTCTCCTTATCCTAGAATTTAATTAACAGTCCTTAAAAATTATTTACAGCATTTCTGTCGTATTTTCATATACATCTTTTTCTTATAAACTCTCATCTAATATTTTTTTATTTATGGCAAGAGAGGAATATTCATTGTACGAACTTCTCTAATCCACCAAAAAAAAAAATAAAATAAAATGAAAAATATGTATATCCTCGCAAATATAACTTTTAATTACGACATTCTCCATGACGAGACATAAGGAAACAAACTTAGACGGACAAAAACTCAACATCATCAATTTTTACGTTTTGTATCTACGTATGGTAGTCAAAAACTCAGTGGGCTAACTCCACAGCCGATTTTTCAGTTTCGACAAGAATTTTTTTATTTCCATTCAATACTCCAAAAACTACTGAAACGAACGAGTATTTAATACAATTACTTAACTTAATCATCTTCTGGCATTTTTAAAACTTTCAGCTTAAAATATATTGGTTTCCAGGGAAAATGAAGTAAAAAGCAGAAACTAAAGTTTTAAAATTCGAAAAGAACATTTTATATATCAAATTCTTTTCATTTTAATAAAGCAATTATACACTATTTTGCGAAACTTAAATATATTTTGTGGCTGAAAGTTTTAATTTTTTAAAAATGGATGAAGGGGGCATCGATTCTTTTAAAAATTTAACTCTTAACTTGCAATACCTGCATGTGGATGATTTCTTTAATTTCTTCAAAGATTGCAGCATATATTTGAATCACATATTCATAAGTTTAGTAAAAATTCTTTAAAATTAGAGTATTTCAATATTTAAAAACAAACCACTCAACTTTGCACTATTTTTATCATAAATTCGGCAACTGTAACTATGATTCTTTCTAAGAAATAATTTTTTTTTAAATATCTTAGTTTTTAAAATCAGCTTTACATTGATTTAGAAAATTACAAAAGCAATAACGAAAAAACGACCAATTTGAAAAAAGTTGAAAAAAGTGACCGAAAATGTTGTAGGCTATTAATTGATTGCTTGTACATTTAAAACTGATTATAATTAAGAAGAAAAGCACTGGATCTAATTGACCAAGAATAAAATTATTTATACCACTCTAACCTCAAAATCTCAACTTTGACATGATTTTTTGGCTCTCGTGGTATAAAATACTGTTCGATACTTGTGTGAAAGGTGATTTTTAGTGCACTTGACTTTTCTCACTCGCTTCGCTCGTGCGAAAAACGTCTCGTGCGCTAAATAATCACCTCTCACACACGTATCGAAATGTACTATTTGTCAATTTCGGACAGAGTAAAAGAGCAAGTTAAGAGTGAAGATAAATATTATAACAAACATCGACAGACATGGCCATCGAGTTAAAAGCAAAATACTTAAAACTTATTTTCCTCTTGCTTCTAACAAGGATATAAAAAGAAAGAGCATTGAAAATTTCGTTTTGTATCGAGCTTAACGAGAAGTTTGATCGGTAAATTCGCAAAAAGCGTGTAGTCATGAAAGAGAAAGAGAGTAGTAGTAATCCATGGATGACAATGTCGAGTTTTAATATCGTATTGGCTGCCAAACACCGGTGGCTTCGTCTCGTCGATAATAGTGGGGCCTATTGTCTCTAAAAACTGTGACTGCTGGGAATTGATTATCCTGGATGTATTTGAGCGTCGCTCGAACCTGCAAATAAGAAATCAATTTTTAAAAGAAATTTTAATTAAAATTAAATTTTAATCATCCATCAAATGATAAAAAAAGTTATGTTTCATTGCAAAAAAGGTTAGAATTTTTAAATCCCAGACCTTTGGCAAATTTTCATTAATTAATACAATTATTTTTCTTCATACCGCAGTAACAAAATTGTATCAAAATATTTTAGAAGAGTTTTAAATCTTTAGAAATGATAAATTAAAAATTATAAAGGATGTCCTGTCATGTGCGCCTCTTAATAATGGCTTTTTCTAAAAATATGTTATTTGGTCTATTAATTTTGGACTTTAAAACTCTCTTGGGTTCAATTAAATCAATGAAAATACTTTTAACCAGTTGGAAAGAAAGGTTTTTCTGAAAATATCTTAATCTCAATGTCTAAATTGATTTTAAGGATGTTTACCTCTTATCGTGTCTTAGATTTGAATAGATTGAAATAGTTTTTAAATTCAAGGAAAATAACCACATTATTGAATATAACAAATTTTAAAAGAGAAATCTAATTGTGATTTAGAAAAAATATAGTTGATTCTGTAATTGCTTATTTAACACTAGTTATTTAGGACTTTGTATTTTTTTATTTCGCTTTATTAAAAAAATTGTAATTCTAATTTACTCATCATAATTTATAGTGCATTTTGTTCTTTAAAATATATTTTAAGGTAGGTAATAGGTAATGTATTAGGTAATAATATAATAGGTAATATAATAGGTAATAATTATATTACCTTCAATTCTATTTGTATGAATATTATTAAAACAGTTAACTTGACATACAAAAAATTGTTAAGTAACTCATATTTTGTCCAACTATCTACTTACCAGTAAGCTTATTTTTAATAAAATACATCAAAGTAAAAGAGAAAGAGACATAAAATCTCAAATAACTAATGTTAAATAAACAATTAAAGATACAAATATTTTTTTCTACATCGCACTTTTACTTCTCTTTTACAATTTGTTATACTTAGCAATATGGTTATTTTCCTAGATTTTATAAACCTATTTTAAAAATTTGAGGTGCGATAATGGGTGAATATCCTTAATATTTCCATGTCTTAACATTAATCTTATGGATTACAGTCTGCATCATTAATATATTTTTTAAATCAACTTCAAAGTTTTAAATATTTTGTATTTTAGGAGAAAACTGCCTTTTCACTGAAGTGATTATTGTCTGACTATAATTTTCTTCTTCCACTGAAAAATCCGGATTAATGTGTGTCTTAAGTAGAAAAGGTAGTTTTATCAAGACACATTTTAAGAAGATTCTTTCAGCTGTTTTTTGCACAAAAGAGGATTTGTTTTCTATCTTACTTTATTTATTTTTTTATTAGAGAAAACATTTGTGTTATTTTACCTGTGAGACAAAATGTGGGAGTTCTACATCTGGTGCAGTGGACAAGTGTTGTAAAATAAATTGGTCTGATTGAGCCAGCCAAAGATCGACTCCTCGAAGAGGATCATAATTAAAAGGTCCAATTCTAAGGAGTCCAAGAGTGCAGTCATAAACGTCTAGAACCTGAAAAATGGTTTTTTTGTTAACTTTAATTTACCAAACACTTCCATTTTCGAAGAAAAATAATACAATGATTTTTGTTTGATATAATTTTTTTTAGTATTGGGATTAATTATTTATTTATCTTCTGTAAAGAATAGTGGTTTCCTTTAAATAAATTTATGTGAATGAATAAATAATAACAAAAGTTTGTAAGAAAAGCTGCAAACCTGTTGTCCTCCCGTTAATTGTCTAGCACTTCTGAGAGCCTGATCAGGGCCTTTGTCAGGAAATGTTGCTGGGAATATCTCGCCAGTTTTTACGTTTAAGCCAATTCCGTAAATTACTGGCCAATGGATACCACCTCTCACAGTTGTGTTGAGTTCGCCCACGCAGCAGAGCGTTAAGTCAATTTCAACGGGTTGCTTATGAAAAGCAGCTGAAAAATAGACAAAAAAATAAGCAATTTGAAAAATACCTCAATAAATATATTATTAAAAATCTTGTCCTTAATTATATTTGAAAAGAGACTGGCAGTTATAAAAAAATTGTTACACCTTAAAATTGTTTGGGTTAAATAACTGCGAAGTTTAAAATCAGGAATAAATTTGACTTACACATAATATTATAAAAAAGTCCTTCGGAGTAATTCCTAGGATCTGAGTAACCACCCACGAGTTGAAGTTCCAGACGTCCTTCTGGATACCCAAGGGCTAGTTCTGTTACCCTCTGAATCATTGTCGCTGCAGCATCTTCCGTTCCAGCACCATCCAAATGGGCGAGGGCTACAGCACCAGAACCTATAATAAATATAAAATATGTATAATATATTTCAGAACTACTTCCAAGAAGTCGATATTTAAATTAAAAGTAAGATTTTCTTTTAACAGAGTGAAATATGATTAGATAACTATCACTTCTTTTCAATCATACTCCTAATGAAAAAATAAAATATTTTTCTACCATTAAAACAAATTTGAAACTTAAATACATTTCGCAATTGTTATATTAAGCAGAATGGAAATAAAAGCGTGTAAAAATACACTATTATTTTATTGCTTATATGATTTATTTCAGAAAGATGAGTTTAAGTTTACAAATATAAAAAGCAGAGTTATGCACGTGCCCAATCTTATAAATATTCATGTTTAATTCTATTATACGTGGTAATTGCGAAAATGTGCTTGTCTGAATTGTCATCTCTGCTATAATAACGTAAAGAGAAAGAGCAACGAAAGAGAAAAGGAGCAACGAGGAAAATTGCTTCGAGTAAGTGCAAGTGCATACTTAAACAGGTATCCTTGTTTACTCAACCAAAGGTAGCAACCGTTCTTGGTCATCAACAATTAAATTAAATTCATTCCTAGAACATTATTATTATTATTATTATTGTTATTAGTATTGGACTCATTGAAGCTTTAGTACCGGTACCACTATTGGCATTCCAAAGAGATTATTTATCACCGCCCTGTTTTATCGACAGTGGCGTAGGAACAAGAAAATATAAAAAATTCATATTTTTCTCAAAAAAGAGTTTACAGAATTTATTCTAGCTCAAAAGTACAGAAATGGGGACAGCATAATATTCATCATGTTGTTTTCACTGTTATTTTATGTAAATTTAACAGATTTTCACTCTCTAAATTTGATTCCAATTTAGAAAGCAGTAAAATTAACAGAAAAAACATGTCCTGTCACCATAAAATATATGTAAATTTAAAGGAACTATTTTTCTCCATCCTGTAAAATCTTGTGTTGGTACTTTTGGAATCTCTTTCAATCTTTTGCACTGGCACCCTTCAACTGTTTTTTAACCGTGATTGAGGTAATTTAAAAAATAACAACTGTTCACGTTTATCTACTGAAAGTAGAAGGTTTTAATACATCCAGAAAAAAGTTTATATGAAGACATGAGAATGACAACTCGGTAAAGACCATTTGAAGTTGGCCCCTAAATTAGGTTATTTTAACTATTACTTGTGGGGCCAACTTCAAATGGTCTCTAACGAGTTGTCATTCTCACCTCTTCATATGGGCCAAAGAAAATTTCTTTGAATTAAAAAAATTTTTGGAATGCTATATGCCACCTGTTATCGCACTTAAAATTTTTAAAGTAGATTTATAAAATAGAGTTAAATAACCATATTGTTGAATATAACAAATTTTCAAAGAGAATTCTGATTCAATCTTCATCAATGACAGTGTAGGTATTTTATTTTTTTAAATATTACTTTTAATTCTATTTGAATGCATTTTATAACAAATGAGCTTGCTAGGTAGATAGCTATAGTTATGTAGATAACATCCACTGTTGGCAATTTCCATGGTAATTTTCAGAGACATGTAACTGAAATTTTATGCAGTTATCGTAACTGGAATTTCAGTTACAGTTTCGTTAATTTCAGTTACATTTTTGTAAATTTAGGAAATATTCAGGAAAAGTCAAGTAACTGAATGTTCCGTTAAAATGTACAGTTATTTATCAGAGTGTCTAGCCGAGCGGGAAATCGGGAAAAACTCTGGAATTTGGTTTCACCGGAAAAACCCCAGAAATTATATGTCAGATCGGGATTTTTTTATTTAATGGCAAAACCAACTTATTTACATTTTATTTACAGCTATTTGAGAAGGAAGAAAATTAATTTTGAAAATAAAAAAGAATATTAACTTTTATTTTAGCACAAATGTAAAAAAGTGTGTAATTTACTATTTAAGATAGGAAAAAATGCTAATGTGTTTATTTCGTGAGAAATTATGAGTTATCTAGAAAAAACTGTAGATAAAAAATGTAAAATTGGTCAGGAAAATTAAAAATTTGGTCGGAAAAAAACCGTGATAAACCCGAGAATTAAAAATTTCCTGATCGCTAGATACCCTGTTTATGCTGTCATTACCAATGAGGTTATCAGTCAAATCTATTTGATACCAGTATGAGATTATTTTTAATTACATTCGTAATTCCTTTTTTATCTACATTCTTTATTATCAATAATATTGGGTTTTAATGTGTGGATTTAAATTTTATTACAAAAAACCTCATATGTTAGACAAATTTTAGAACTCTCCCCTATTAAATCCTTCAGAACGACTTCAGACCGGATTTTTTAACTTCATTCTGTGGACTTTATTATTTAAACAAATAGTGCGTGAAAAAGGGACATTTCAATAATATGATTTTCTATCTTTGAACAAATTACTTAAATAAACTTGTTGTTGATCAGAATTAATGAAGATAGACTTAAAGAACATTCAAATTGCATGCAATATTTTATTTAATTTTTATAAATACGAATCAATAATTACTTTTTCAATTCAACCCCCATAAAACACTTTTATAGGGTCCCAAAAAACCCCATAAGTGCAAAATTGTGATATCGCATATTTTTGGTATTTAATCTTATTTTTTGCAGTTTTTTTCTACAAAATGTTTTTAATACGTCAGGTATTACTTTCTGAACATATTTTGATGTTTCAAAAATTGTTTAAACAATTAACGGTTGTTTATAACTATCTTCTCTTAGAATAAAGCTAGAAAATTGCGGATTTTTTACATTCTTCCACTTTTCTTCGACTCTCAAGTTCAAATGAGATAATAATTATTGAAAATTAACAAACATAATTGTCTAAACAATTTATTATTGTTTATAACAATCTTTTCTTAAAACGAATATAGAAAATTACGGTTTTTCTACATTCTTCAACTTTTCTTCGAGTCTTTAGTTATCAACAAATAATAACCAATAAAAATCAACAAGAATCATTTTTCAAACTGTATATTATCGTCTGTTATACTTTTTTGAGGAATAATCCAGGAACTTGCGATTTTTTTCTAAAATTTCGAACTTTTTTCTACTTTTTAGTTATGAGAAAATTAATAATAAATAAACACCAATAAGAATCATTATTTGAAAAGCATTCAATTTTTTTTCTGAATTATGTATTCGCATTATTTAAACAATGATTCGTGTGGATGTTTTATTATTTGATTGTGCATAACTAAAGAGTTGAAGAAAAGTTGAAGAATGTTGAAAAAACCGCAATTCTCTAGAATTATTCTAAGAAAAGATCGTTATAAACAAGAATTAATTATGTAAACAATACTTTTGTTAATATTCAATAATTATTATATATTCTAATTAGAGATTCGAAGAGAAGTGGAAGAATTTAGAAAAAGCCGTAATTTCCTAGCTTTATTCTAAGAAAAGATCGTTATAAGCAAGAATTAATTGCTTAAATAATTACTTTTGTTAATTTTCAATAATTATTATCTCATTATAACTAGATAGTCGAAAAAAAGTGGAAGAATGTAGAAAAAACTGCAATTTTCTAGCTTTATTCTAAGAAAAAATAGTTATAAACAATAATAAATTGCTTAAACAATTTTCAAAACTTCAAAATATTTTTAAAAAATAATACCTTACGTATCAAAAACGACTTGTGAAAAAATACTGAAAAAAAAGATTGAACGCCAAAAATAGGCGATATCTCATTTTTGCACTTATGGGTTTTTTTTGGGACCCTATAAAAGCAGCTTATGGGGTTGAATTCAAAAAGTAATTATTGATTCGTATTTAGCGGTTAATTCTCAAGAAAAATGTGCAAGAAAATGTAAGATACATCTAATATTAATGATTCTTTCGCAAATTTACAAAAATGTATTTTTTCTCATGGAAAATACACGTAAAACTTTATGGACTTTGAGAAACCTCTAAAATCAATTGATTTCAAATTAAAAAATACTAGTTTGGGTATTAACATGTTGAGGTGAATCTTAACTGTGCTTCCTCATGAAGACTATTTTTTTAACAATTAATAATAGGTAAATTGATTCGTCTCGTCAAAAGGAATAAATTTGGTTGTTATAATATTTCTATATTCCCAAAATTGAAAAACTTTTTCTGATAATCACATAATAAAAATATTTCTTTTTATCTATTATAGATATAGTTAAACATAAAAGGTTTTTAAATAGCTCAATCGATTAGTCAAATTTGGTGCTTGTAATATTGTTATATTTCGAAAATTGAGAAACTTTCTCTGATACAAACGTAAAAATAATTTTAATTTTATGTATATTATGAATATAGTTGGTCATAAAAGGTTTTACAATAGGTCAATCGATTCGTCTCGTAAAAACGAATAAATTTGGTTGTTATAATATTGCCATATTCCCAAAATTGAAAAAAAAAGATTTACTTATAAACGCCAAAATTTAAAAAATTTTAAATGAGGAAATTTTTTGTTTGAAGATGATTATAAGCATTGTATTGAATTTTAACAACTAAATACCACCTTATTTAAAAAAATTAGGTTTTCAAAGTCTTTTGTTACTTCAAAAACAGTTATAAAAGTTATTGAAAATTTCGAATTTTTCAAATGTACTTTTTGTTATTTCAAGATATTTAATGAATCAACATCAATCTTTTTTCATAGAAAAAGGTGTATTTCTATGCAACCTCCAAATATAGAATAAATTTTCTTGACTATAATCAAAGTTTTAAAAAATAACTTCTAAAAAGATTTTTAAGAAAAATATAAAATCAAAAAAATATTTCTTATCTGATCTGGCTCAAAACTAGAGAAATTTTGTACATCATATGGGACTATATACTGCCGTACTGATGAAGAAACTGTACAACTGCATTTGGAGCGAACCGAGATATTCAATGAAACGCGTTTACATCTGTACCTTTTAATGTATGAGAGTTTTTGAAAAGAAAAGTACCGTTCTTGGGTAAACCGTACATGCTCTATTCATTTGAACAAAACAAAAAGGTTAATTTCAATTATTTATATGCAAGACTGTAGAAATGCTAGATATTAATGCACAAAGTCGCCGAGATTCCTTACTAAAAAATACATCCGCGTAGATGTACTGCTCAGTCAGGAATCAGCCTCCAAGAACTCTGACTTTCCTGACATCTACAAAAACATCTACGAAAAAAATGGCTATTATTCGGAGTGTTTCGATAGACCAAATAAATTATAATTTTTTCACAAATAGTGTAAGATTTTTCATTTGAATATCTTGAGGTAAAAATCCTTCATTAAAAAAAATTAATATCCAAAAAATTATTCCCCAACTTCATTGGGGAATAACTTCCCCAAATTATAGGATAATTTAACAATTTTTTACATAAAACTACTGATTACTTCTTCATAGGAAAGAATCTAAAAAAATATATTAATGCAAAGAGTAGATATCAAAATGAATTATTTACAATAATATGTTATAGAACACAACTGATATTTATTTTTAAATATACGTAATCAATACAAAATTTCAAATATTTAAAATATTACTTGTAATTGTTTACAACTTTGTCAGAATAATATCGTTAAATTGTATGAAATTTGAAAATACTAAAACCGAACGTTTACATTTTCATTTTTTTAATTAAAAAAATCTTAACTGAATGAATAGCACTACAAAATAACAATTACGAAATTTACTTTTTGTATTTTTACAACAATTTATATTTATACATTTTTTCTCTCTTCATTTACGACAAAATCATTCCAGTGAATATTTCAAAACCTTGTAAAATTTTCTCAGAATTTTAAAATAAAAAGCTTAGAAATTATTTTAAAAAAATAAACATTTTTCTAATATCAATAAACAGCTACGATGGTCTAAAAGGTTAACAATATATTATTTATATTTGTATAATTATTTATAGTAATTATTAATCATTACATTATTATTCGACTGTAATTAATTTTGCTTTAAAAATAAAAAAATGTAGATGTGCTTTTTTACAAGGATCGGCGGTTCAAAGTTACTCTCGAATCCTGGTGAAGAAACTTAACATGTACATATGCTATTCGATATCAGAAAATCAGCCTGTAGAAAGACCGAGATCCTCATGAAAAAAACACATCTGCGCAGATGCGTTTTTTAAATCAGAATCTGAAGACTCAAACCTATCCTAAATTCTAAAATTCGTGTAGATATGCTACACTTTTGTGCAGATGTATTGTTTCTTTATCAGGAATTCTCGAAAATCGCTGTAGATATGCTAATCGAGACCTAATTATCTCGAGATTTAATTACAATTTTTAATAATGATTAGCAGAGGTAAATTCGTCTTTTCATAACGAATCCAACGATATAAAAAACTCATTTTTGATAAAAATGCAGTTGTACAGTTTCTTCATCAGGACGGCAGTATAATTCCTCCAAATTTCGTGACCCTAGCTCAACTCAACTGCGAGATATATGTAATTAAATAACATTGTTGACATACACACACACATACATGGGTAGCCTCGATTAAGTTCAACCAAAAAGTGCTTGCACATCCAGTTTCTCTTTTGTATGTGTTTTCCGGGATGCCCCCCGGTTATTTTAAGCCAAAAAAGAAAAAAATCGTACTATGCGTTTTTGAGAAAAAAAAGTTTCTTTATTTTTGACAATTAAAAATCTCATTTTTCTCGAAACCGACGCAAAATATAAATAGCAGTTCATAGTTGAAAATTGTTTCCCTTTCTAAAATCTATAAAATTATACCTTTACCAGATGTTTATCTGGTGTATTTTAACAAATTTTTCCAAAAAAATGTGAAAAAGCGATAAAATTTGACTAAAATAGCATTTAGTTTAACGAACTTTAACATTTTAGTTTTAAAAACGTTTGTTTTTACTTTAGTAGCAAT
>JBAGKK010490156.1:0-15892 GCA_037177015.1 Euceroptres primus
TATCCTTCTACTTAAAATTAAATTACTATCCTATCTCTGGAAAAAAATTCTTTAACATTTATTGCAGTTATAATATAATAACTCAATTAAAGAGCTAACATGCTTCCGCTAACTCTTGGGAAGGAGAAAAATCCGGAAGCAGGAAAGACTATCACGTCTATGTAACTTAGTCAGCTTCAAAGTACTCTCGTTAAAAGTGGTGTGTAAATGTCAGTAAAGCAAACATAAGAGAGGAAATGAGAAGAATAAAGCGTAAATTCATTTTCCTGATGCATTAGAACCTCCTCAGAAGAAAATAGTTGCATATGTATTTACTAATATGCATTCGTATCTCTTCATTTAATTCGATATAATACTTAAAAAAACATTACAAAAAAAACATCGTAAAGTATCAACTTTTAAACTCTCCTCAATTTTCCATGTAAAAAATTAAATGAAAAGCTAACAAACTTTCTTTCTCAATTATCCAAATTTGTTTCAGCAAGTCCCCATTGTAAAAGCTCGTGGGCTTTTATGTCACGTCAAGTTTTCGCTGTTCGGATTCGTAGAATTCCTCTGTTTGCCCCCATAGGTTAAATTTAGGAGATGAATGTAAAAAGTTTCCTGGGAAAATTTTTTAAACGTATTCGCCCCAGTGCAGCTGAGACTCACTTGCATACTTTCAGCATTCGAGTAACGAGCCGCGAATGTAGAGACGGAGACTGAAATCTCCATTTCTTTCAGTAAGTAACAGCAGTAGCTGGGGACTCAAACCCGCTTAATCTTTCAGCAAACTAATAAAACTTCGTTAAACCCACCGAAGTCGCGGCGATTCCGCTGGGACGAGACGAATACGCCACGAAAGAAACATCGAGCAAAAACTCGTTGTTTTGTTTACAGGCAATTTCAAATCATCAGAGTTGAGAGGCGATTTCATTACTCGCTGAAAATATTTCTCTGACAAGTAGGAAACTTTATTAATGCATTAAAAAACTCTCGGTGAAGATTTCTGGATTTTTACTCCGTAAAGTCACGTTGAAAATAAATAAAATTCCGCCAAAACATTAACTTTAGCCAAAACAAATCATTTTTTTACAAAATTTTAACAGAAAATGTAAGACTACAAAAAATATTATAGATAAATGTTCAAGTAATATTTATGAGATGTAGAATTATTTCGAAAATTGTTATTCACCTAAGAGCAAATAATTATTGAAAATTAAATATTGACAACAGAAGCTACTTGGTCAAAAACTAATTTTTTATAATTGTATTTACAAACAATAAAAGATCAATTTTCCGTCAGAAGGTGTATTTAGAATGTCGGTTCTTATCTAAATGAGTGATTTAAGTTTGCATATTATCTTCTTATTTCAAAACTGCTCCTAACTATCCACTGAACAGCATTTTCGAATTAGTCGATTATAGTGAATTTATTATTTGAATAAAATCAAATACAAAAAAACGTGAGTTCAAAATGAACTAAGTAAAAATTTAAAATGGCATGCAAAAAAATAACCTTTCATAAGAGACAGATTTGGTTTAAAATGCACTGATAAGGGATTCATTTTTAACCGTACGTTGTTCAAGACAACCCCCATTTTTGTTCATTTTCAACCAAATCTGTGTCTCGAGAAAGTTCATTTGTGTTGCACGTCATTTTTAATTTTTATTTGGTTCATCTTGAACTCACCTTTTTTTTCTAGATTTTCGCAGTGTAAAATTAAGCATATTCCAAGGATCACAATTCACAGTCAGTCCCCTATTCCCCCTTTTCCCAATTTTCCCAATTTCCCCCTTTTTCCCCTATTATTCCCAAAATTCTCTAAAATCCCTAAATTTGAGAACTTTATTCCTTTTGCCCCCTGTTGCTCCTTTTTCATTCTACGTTCCGATTAATTTTCCAAGAATTAAGTGAAATAGAAACTTATGTCACTTAAAAACTCTTTCAATGTTTTCTGAAAGGGCTAAGCATGCGAAAAGTACCCCCAGCACTTATCAAACTCAAATTGATGTTATCTATTGGCACCTGTGAGACATGAAACTCCCTCAAATTTTAACCTTGAAATCGTCGGTACAGTAACGGGCGCTATTAAAATCCAGTTCGAACCGGATTTAAAGCGACGAGCTAGCACTCTTATGTCAACACTCAGGACCGCATATATAGTCTCTGAACGTACAAAAGTGCCCACAGAGTCGTGATGTAAACAACTTCTGATGCGGCCCTGACTGTCCGAGCGAAGAGTTTCAGAGGAGGGTGTCAAGGGATGCTCAGGGGGGGGGGGCAGAAGCAGTCAAGCGTGAACAACCGTGAAGCCGGCACAAGAACAAGGGGCACAGTAAGGCGAGATGAGTGTAAAATAATACAATGTGATTTTTCTCGAAAACGACTTAACCAGTTTTAATGAACAAAATATATGTTGTAAAAACCAATGGTGCAATTTTACAGAAAAATGTAAAAAATTTGTTGATCAAAAAAATAGGTGGAAACAAATTTTTTTACTTTTGAGAATTTTTTTTGGCCATGACGCATCACTCTCATCGATTTGGAAAAAAATATGTTGAAGTAAACAATATAAGGATGTTTTTACCAAAAAAATTGAAAGTGGCTATTACATTGAAGGTGTAAACCATTACATCCCAAGAAATGCGATTTCAAGGTGAAGGAATGAGGGAGATTCTTGTCTCACAGGTGCCAACACATGACATCAATTTGAACCTGATAGTTCTGGGTACACTTTTCGCATGCTTATTCAGCTAGGCCCTTTTCCCAATTTCCAAATTTTCAAATTTTCTAATCTCTTCCATAACCGACTAAAATTTTATATTTTTCTCAAAATCATTTAGAATCCTCCAAAATCTAGAAAAAACTCCCAAAATCTCCTAAAATCCTCCAAAATCTTTAAAACATATCTGAAATTGTTGACATTTTTCAAAAAATTCTATACTGTCCAGAATTATTGACTCTTTCTAAATCCTGCAGATTTTTCAAAAATCTTATTTTCAAAATTTTTTCCAGATCTGTTAGAATTCTGTATAATTCCAGACTGATCCGTAATCTTTCATAATCTTTAACAAATTTTCCAAAATATATTTAAATTTTCCAAAATAGCTCCTGAATCTTCTAAAATCGTGTGAACTCTTCCTTAACCAACTAGATCTTCTAGACGTTTCCAGAATGCTCCAGAATCCTTCAAAGTCTACAAAAGACTTCCACAATGTCCTAAAATCCTTCAGAATCTTCAACTCATCTGAAATCTATTAAAATTCTTCAAAAAATTCTATTCTATTCAGATCTTCCAGTCTCTTTCAAAATCCTCTGATACATCAATTTTCTATAATTTTCAAAAATATTTCCAAGTTTGTTAGAGTCCTCTAGAATTCCATACTGATCCATAATCTTCCAGACTGTTTCAGAATTTTTCTAGTTTTCAAAAATTTTTCCAAAATATATTTAAATTTTCCAAAATATTCTAGACTTTTCCAGAATCTTCTATAATTCTCTAAAATCTCCTTTAAAAAAATCTAAAATCCTTCAGAATCCTCAAAACTTACCTGAAATCTGTTAAAATTCTTTAAAAAAGTCTTTCTATCTAGAATCTTCCAGACTATTTCAAATTCCTCCAGATTCTTCAAAAATCTTCCAGAATTTTCAAAAGTATTTCCAAATCTGTTAGAATTCTCTAGAATTCCAGACTGATTCATAATCTTTCAGAGTCTTCTGAATCTTTAAAAAATTTTCAAAAATCTATTAAATTTTCTAAACAAATTCTAGGCTATTTCAGAAACTTCTAAAATCTTCTAAAATGTTCTGAACTCTTATATAACCTTCTAGAATCTTCTAGCCGTTTCCAAAATCGTCCAGAATCCTCCAAATTCTACAAAAGACTCCCAAAATCTCCTAAAATCCTCCAAAATCTCGAAACCTATTTTAAATCTGTTAAAATTTCATGTTAAACGACAGTGAAGGTAAACATCTAAATATGTTTTCTCCTTTTTGTTAATAAAATTTCTAGTTGTCTTATAAAAATGTTGCATTTATTAATATTTTTTCGAAAAATAAATCCACCATATTTTCCCTTAAAATTGAACTACTAAATCGCTGTGATCTTTGATATTCAAAAAGAAAAGGAAAAATATGGCATGAAATCTTGAAAATGTTCTTTTTAGCATTTACACCGTAATTTTGGTTCCATCTTATCGTCTAGTATATTCGCTTATGCAAGTCTTCCAGCGAAAGCTGTTACTAATAGGCGCCACCCCTTGGGATTGACCCAGTAATGACCTCACTCAACCTTAATGTTCTCCTTGTTTCTCTAGTTGACTGCGTCTCTCTTTTCCTTTCCTGCGAGACTATATAGGGCTCCTCGTTTGTTCGATAACTATAAAATTAGGTAGGATGTTTTGATTCCTCCCAGGGGCATTGTCCAAGTCGATTTTACTATGCCTACAGCATCGTTATTCTAACGTAGTTAAGTGTCTCTGCAGCTTCGTCTTAGCACAAGTCTTGGACCTTATTGACCTCGTTCCCAAGGCTAATAAGAATTAAGAAATATCGACTTTTAATATTGATTGTAAAGGGTTATCGACATCTAGTCAGTGCTTCCCACTTGCAACACTATCTAATTAACTCAAATTTAGTTTTTTTAAAAATCTAATTATCTAATTATCGTTTAGTTAACATTTTTTTTAGTAATAGGTAATATACTTGTAGTATTATAATTTTATATTACTTAATTATTATTTTTCAATTCGCATGACATTGATAGGATGGATGTAGTTTCGGTAGTTTCCAGTTTTCCTCTATAATTTTAATTTAAGGAGGACCATGCGGGAGTGGGGGAAACGTTTAAAAACTTAATTAATTACCACTTTTAAAAATATTATCTCTATTAGTGAATGCATATTTGGAAAGGCAGTGTATACTCTATCGGGAAAAATTTTGAAGTCATAGAAAATATCATTTTTAATAGCAATTACTGTCTGATTTCTGTAGGTCGAAAGTTTAGATAGTTTTTCCAACTTTATTCTTCAAAAATCGTCGGATTTTAGTGATTGTGGGTTTATTTGGTTCAGTATGCAATGATGTAAGACTTCACCACAAGAATAATTTTAAAAATAATTATCCTTAAAAACACAGTTATTCGTTTATAATATGAGAAACTTTTTAATTTAAACCAGTAGCTGTATTTTTAATGATAATTATTTTTAAAAATATTCCTGTGGTGAAGTCTCAGATAATTACATAATGAACCAAGTAAACCCTTAATCATTAAAATCCGACGATTTTTGGAAAATAAAGTTGGAAAAAACTATGTAAAATTTGGATCTACAGTAATCAGGCAGTAATTGCTATTTAAAATGCTATTTTCTAGGAGTTCAAATTTTGTAAAAATTTTTTTTTCAATATTTGTAATTTTTCCCGGTAAAGTATCACAGAAAACCATTTGTGTGAATTTTATTGCATCTTTTTTTGAATAATTGAAAACAATTGAAATTTTCTTTGTAATTTCAGTTGTTTTCGAGTCTCATTTTTGTTGTAACTCATTTTGAGGGAAATTCAGTGTTAAATTAAGAGTCGACGTTTTACAGTGATATATTTGCCTTTCCGAGCGTGCATTAACTAATGGTCGATTGTGTGCTAGTTGTACGGAAATTTCCGAAATACTAGACACTGACTTAACTAATAGAGATACGACTTTGATACGCTTCCCCCACTCCTGCATGATCCTCCTTAGCAGGTGAAAACAGACTCTCTTTTTTACATTTCACATAGGCAGTGTCTATTATTACGGAAATTTCTGTACAACTAGCACATAACTTGGCATGGGTCGAGGCTACGTGTTACGGAATTTTCTGTAACCCTAGCCTGCGCCCCCTTTGTGTTGTATTCTAGTTGTACGGAAATTCCCGTAACAATATCCTGGGCCTTTAATATGATTCCTTGAAAAATAAAAAAATTGTACGATGCAACCAGCGATGGACCAGTGAAAAATGTACTGTAAGTAGATAAAGTTAGTATGAGTCGGACAAGTCTCATTCTTGAAAATTACAGCTCTAGAATTCGATAGAAACACAGAAAATCCCAACGTATCATTTTAATCTGCATCAAATGAGAAATCAAAAAACAAAAGACTGTGACAATAGAATAAATTATCCACTTCAGATCAAAATAATAACGCTGCAAATTAAAATAATATCCCACGATTTACTGTGAAATCATGGATTTTTTCTAAAATCTGAAATTTACTAAAACCTAAAATTCTTTTTAATTACATCTCTTTAATCAGTTTTGTAGCAGAGATACGTATTTCAATATTCATTCATTCAACTATTTAATTACAATTTTTCAGTCACCTAAAAATTTGTTTTCCATTCCACCACGTTAATGGAAACTCGAAATTAAATTCCGAACGATTTTTTCCCTTTGCTTTATTATGTGAAACCACATGAAAAAAATTACAAAATTTCAATCTAAAATTGTGTCTGGTGTTTGAAAAAATTAAATATCTACTTTCACCAATGTATAACAAATATTTCACGAGTTCCGGAAATTAAATTATTAAGGAAGTATTCAAGTACCAATCTAATAATTTAAGAAAAACTTTTAAACTACTACTTTTTTAAATTTTGATTATTTATCAAACATTTACAAAATTCTCTTTTGATTAAAGACAAACAAGTAAAAGAGTATGAAATTTATAATTATATAAAGTTGACTTTAGCCCATTTATTTTCAAAAAGAATTGTTAAAGTGATGTATTTGGTCATTTTTTGTGCAGGGGCGGTTGGTGGTGAAGGTGGTGGTGATGAAGATGACAAGGAAAAAGAGGAGGAGGCCGAGAGAGAGAGGCAGGAGGCCATCAGGGAAGCTGAGGAGAGACGAAAGGAGAAGCACCGCAAAATGGAAGAAGAACGAGAGAAAATGCGACAAGAAATCAGGGACAAGGTCAGAATAACTTTTTACTTCGCTCAATTACCTTTTACATTGTTTTCTAAAAAAAAATAAGGCGAAAAATATCGCTCTCTCTTTCTAAACTTTCCTCTCTACAGCATCCAAATATCTTCACATCATCTTTTTTATTTCCCCAGTTTATCTTTTAAATATATAATTGGAACTTTTAAATGACTCTTAAATAACTCTTAAATAAATCTAAAAAAAACTTTCTAATATAAACCCCAATAAGAAAAGGAAAAAAATATATACATTTTTAAGTTCCCCAATTATCAGAAGAAGAGCAATTAGTTTAGTTAAGTATGTAATCGATAAAATGTAAAGGTCCTTCTTTTGCCACTTTTTTTCCTTCGAGAAAGTTATCAAAACACTTGAGCCTGAAAAGTGGGTAAAGTTAGAATCCGAAAGGATCTGAAGTTTTAAATCAGCTTATCAGCTCTCATTTTTCCCCAGAGTTTGTACAAAATAAAGGGTGAAATTCAGGGAAAGTTTAGATCTTCGGAAGAGGCGCGATAAATAACCAGCTTAAAATTCTCTTGGTTAGAAGTAACTTTTTTTTTAAATCTAAAAAAAGGTGTTAAAATAATGGAAAAAAACTGAGAAAATTCTGAAGCGTCATTGAAGTTAAAGATGAAACTAGAGAAAATTAAGGGTCTTGAAAAACTACTTTGACCGACATAATTGAAAGGCAACGAGGCTCCCAAGTGCTTTAACAATTAGGGGGCCGACGAACGATCGACCGTAACGCTAATAACAATGTCCTGACGCTATTTAAAAGCGTCACGCCATCATTCTTAAAAAGAAACGTCTCGAGATGCATATCTTTCTTGCAAATGGCTCTTAAGTAACCTCGTAAAAAAGTATAACCATATTTAAGTTCACATACTTCAACCAATCTTTTACTTCCTTAAAAGTTGTTATCTAAAAAGTTGTTTCTTCAAAAGTCATTTAAATACATACAATACAAAGACTTTTGCGACTCTTTTCTTAATTTTATTGCCACAGTAAATTCAGAATATAAAATTAAAAACATATCAATGTTTTTAAATTAAAAACAATTGAAAATACATGAGAAATATTCATTTGTTTTTGGATAAAAGTGTTGCAGAACAAATTAATCCATTTTTTGGATTATTTGGGACCTCCGAATTTACTGTGGGTTGAATAACCCCTTTTTCCCATTCAACAATCTTATTCAAAATAATTTGAATTGTTCAGAAGTCTTACGATCAACCGAATTTTCTAAAAGAGACAGAAAAAAATTATGAGACAGAAAAAAACTATGAGCCGCCCCTGCATCATTAAGATAGCATTTAAAAGGCCACTAACCATATTATGAATCAGGTATCCTGTTTATGACATCACGTGGCACAATGTTTTGTAGAAGTGTTAATTCGGATAAAGAATGCTGTCGAGTAGTCACGAACCCCCATACAAATCAGTCCACATAAATAAAGATCGCATTCTCATGCGATCTGGAAATTTTTATTTAGTCCCTACTGCCACGGTTTTCCTTGACACAATGCCTAATCAAGAAAAAAAAATTCGGAGATGGAATCCGAAAAAGTAATACTCATTACTGGCAGAAATGTAGCAGTGGCGTTTTTCCTGATCCAGAGGAATAATTTGTGAGATTTTTTTCCAAATTTTTGTATGAAAAGATTAACTTTGTATTTCTAATTATGTTTTCACAGAAGCACAATATTTTTATTAAACCTCGAAATAAGAGATAATTAATAATAACAGTATGAGAATTGAATTCGCGAAAAGAATGTGCATAAAGGATAAAGTGCCTTCGGCCTTTAAAACCGAGAAATCCCTCCAGGGACGCAGAAGCGGCTCAAAACTTGTTAAGGACTTGAAACACGTTCCAGCTGTATATTGCTTGTAAATATTGCACAAGTCTTATATTCAACCTAAGAAAAAGTTTCCCCAAATGATACACAAGATAAAAATTGGTACTTCTGAGAGAAGAAAAAATAAAATCTTTTGTATTATATTTATAAAATCAAGACAAATAAATAAGTCTATTGTTAATTAAAATGAATTTTAAAAGAGAAGTATTCAATACAAACTTTTGTTTAAAACGGAAAAAGTATCACAACTGCTTTTTATATAACTGTTTTTTAATTAGGTAACAGTTTTTAATTATACATTCATAATCTAAATTATATTTTCTAAAGTTCATTTTGGTTTATCTTTCAAAATTCTTTAGAAACAACTGTGGTTTCATATTCCTTGATTTTATACGCCAATAACTTTAGCAATAACAAATAATTTTTTATACAGTATTAACAGAAAATGATTAACAGAAATTAACAGAAAACTCTAGAATGAAAAATATCATAGATAAATATTCAAGGAATATTTATGAAAAAGTAGCAGTATTCCAAAAATTGTTATTTAAGAGAAAATAATTATTAAAAAGCAAATATTGACAACAGAAGTTACTTAGTAAACAAATTTTCCATAGTTTCCACATTTTTAAATCTTCTAAATTCTTCCATAATACAGTAAAATTTTCTAAGTTTTTTTGTTTCATGTTTTAGAATCCTCCAAAATCTACAAAAGAGTCCCAAAATCTTCTAAAATTCTCCAGAATCTTCAAATCTTATCTGAAATCTATTAAAATTCTTTTAAAAGATCCTACACTGTCCCATAGTCTTCAAGAATTCTTTCGACTCTATAAAACTCCCACAGATTTTTTTAAAATCTTATAAAGTTTTCAAAAATTGTTCCAAATCTGTTAGAATTCTTTAGAATTCCAGACTGATACGATATCATCCAGACTCTATCAGAGTCTTCTTAATCTTCAAAATTTTTTCCAAAATATATTTCAATTTTCCAAACTATTCTAGGCTGTTCCAGAATCTTTTAAAATCCTCTAAAATCGTCTGAACTCTTTCACGATCTTCTAGAATCTTCTAAATGTTTCCAGAATCCTCTAAAATCTACAAAAGACTCCCGAAATTTTCTCAAATCCATGAGAATCTTCAAAACTTATCTACAGCCTGTAAAAATTCGCCAAAATGTTAGAGCCAGTTCTAGAATCTAAAATCATCTAGATTCTTCTGGATTCTATCAGAATCTTTTAGAATCTTCTGTGTTCTCCTATAATAATCTTATAAATTCCCAAGATCATAAAATCCCAAAATTCTTTAATGTTCTACAAAATATTCTAGACTATTGCAGAATTTTCTGGAATCCTCAAGAATATTTTAAACTTGAGATTTTCTAGAATTCTGCAGAATCATTTAGAACTCTCTAAAATCTACAAAAGACTCCCTAAATTCTAAAAAATCTAGAAGATTGTAGAGAATTTTGATTTAAAATAAATTTAAAATATTCTAAAAGATTCTAAAAAGTTCTCGAAAAGACCAAACGATTTCATAAAGGATTTTAGAAAATTCTAGAGAGTTCCAAAGATTCTGAAAGTTTAGAAATTTCTGGAGTGTTTTATTAGATTCTAAACAGGAATTCAAGATTTTTGAGGATTTTTTAAGTACAGAATACTTTATTTTTAAATAATTTCTGATGATAAATATGAAAAAACTTGACAGAAGGTTGGAATGGTTTTATAAGAAGTTTTAATCAACGATACAGTTGGGAAAATTGTTCTGTAATTCCTTATAGGTTTTAATATTAATCGTTGTCAGTGAATAGCAAGCAAGATGTGTCATTATGACGTACTGCCTCATTTTGCAGATAGTAGGGTGATAATCTTAATAGAGACCAATGATAACTGCAAAACGACCTTCCGATCACTAATAATACCTATTACATCTAGTACCATAATATCGGCCAAATGACGCTAGTAATTTACGAATAAATCCCCATGGAAGGATAGGGGTTCCCGAAAGTCCTGAGAATCCGTAATTCCAATTCTAAAGTTTCTTAAACTGGAGTCAAAGTCGCATTAGCAACTCCAACAAATCATGAATCAAAATACGAGCTTAAATATCAAGTTTAAGAACACATTTTTCGAAAATATAACACAGATTCTTTATTTTAACATTATTATTTAATAAACTCATTTCTATCATAATCTCGAAATAAGATTCTCGACTTTAAAGTACTACTTCAATTGCAAGAAAATGAAGTCTAAAATTAAATAAATTAAAAACTCTTTTAGCAACACAAAGGAAAATGTTCATTAAAATTTGCACAATTTGCAGAAAAGAAATAAAACGTATAATTTCGTAAAATAGGGAAAATTAACTTTCGAAAATTTTTCAGTTTTATCTGAAAGATAAAAGCCGTTTTATCTCAGAGTAACTGTATCAGTTAAAAAACTGGTACAGTTTTTAACGATAGTATTATGATAAAAAGGTAGTGAAATATTAATGATGTACATTATTCAAAAAGAATATTTTACAAGTTGAATGACCAACCAGATGGGGATGTCATATTTATACTTATATGTTTTCCCCATTTATAGGAAAACTGAAAAGCATTTCGTTCAACGATTCTGCTGAAATTGCAGGCAGGACGGTTTTTCCGTGGTAAGGGATTAACAGGATTGGTTGTCATTACTTTTATCGCTCTCTACGGTTGTAACAATATACAATAATATTCGGAGTAAAAAGACTGTGAACATACAAATTTAGATTTTCAAGGTAATTTTCAATTTAATCATTTTCAAATGAATTAAGGTCATTTTCAATTTAATATTTTGCTTTTGTTCCCAGTCATCTAATTTTAATCCAATAAATAAAATTATCAGTTATTAAGAATCAAATTTGAAAGCAGGGGAATATTGTTAGAAAATATTGTCTTCGGAAAATCGTTTAGAATAAAATAGAAATACCATTTTTTTAAATCAAAAAGCAGTAATCGACATTATTTTATTCACAATAATAATAATAATAAAAATAATAATACCCCTGAATTCATTCCATGCGGATGATCGAATATTATAATGAAAATGAATGGAAGTGTACTTCAATCGCCAAATCCTATATTTTAATGTTACATTAATTGAAGAGATAAAATTATTCAACCCTGATTAAAATGATATATCCTGAAAACACATCGGGGTTAGTGATTTTAGTTACTTCCTCTGATGTGGTCCAATTTCGTTTCATCTCTATAGCGAAAACCAAACGCAATTTATTTCCCTTTCTCTGCCTCATCACAATTTCATTCATCCCTTTCTCTCTCGACTCATACACTTTATCGAATACCAGATTGGTAAAAATTCTTAGCTAGGCTGATAGCTAAAATTACACTGTCAGTTCTAATATGTGAACCACAATTTTGAGAATCTGTATTTGAAGCTAAATTGCGAATACCACGTTATGCTAACCGCATACGCAAGTTTTCTGTTTTCGCTTTAACGAATTCCGATTGACACATGTCTGAAAAAGTGGAACGCCTCTCTGGAAAATAGCTTTTTCATTTGCACCGTGTTACGAAACTTGGAAATTCAACTTGTTATTGGTTCCACGAATTGGAAATTGTTTTTATAATTAAAATTTCCATACTATTTTCCAAATAGGTTCATTGCAAATTTTCAAATGCTGCATACGAAGAATAATCATTCTAGTTACGAAATTCTCAATAATTTTTCGAATGTTTTATTAACATTTTATTCTTACATAATTTTCCTAATGCAATGGATCATATAAATTGATATTATAACTTCTGTCAATTGGTATATATATTTTTTGCAACACGATGGATAATATAAACCTTAAAGTATTTTAAAAATTGTTTTCTGTTAAATTATAGAATTTTGAAAATGGTGAAACAAAAAAAATGTAATTTTTTTCCTAGTTATTCAAAATTTCTTAAATCTATTAACGATATTTTAGTTAGAAAATTTGCCTCTATGGCTCAAAAAAGGTTACGAATTTTTTTTTAAACTGCTTTTCATTTGGAATGGAATGGAATTTTACATGAAAAAATGTATCTACAGGTACAAATATCTGTATTAACAATGATCAATTGTTTTGCATGATCTATGCAGTATTTTTAAAAAAAGATATTTTTAAAAAAGATATTCTCCACGACTAAAAAATACTTTTCTCAGGAACGACTGTAAAAAATACTTCATAACTCACCTGATCTATGAAGATTGATAATTTGATAATTGAAACGTTTGATAATTTTTAATATAGATATTTGTGCCCAGATGGAAAAATTCTATAGAATTTATGTAGAATGCATTTTATAGAATCCTGATAAGAATTCTAGTCAAATTTCCTTAGAGACTTTACACGAATTCTGGTCCAATTTCTATAGAATTTCCTATAGAATTTCTGTATCGTCGAATTCTTGGCAGGATTCTATAGAAATTGGACTAGAATTCTTATGAGGCCTCTTAGAATTCTTGTGAGGATTCTACAGAATGCATTCTACATATTTTCCACCTGGGTGGCTCTAGATACATTTTTATTATCATCTGATTAACTGAAAAATAATCAAAATTTATACAATTTCCATGTTTTTGAGTAGATACCAATTTGTTTTCAAATCGATCAGGGGAACATTATTAACAAACCAAATCTGAATTCTTTTGAAAAAATGTTGTCTCCAAGAAAACGAAAATTCTAACGAAAAAAAAACGCATATTTGACGGTAAAATGTCAAGTTTTATCACTATCATTATTATCCAGCATTTATTTCAAAAAAGAACAATTTCGTCACACAGAATATTTTTTCCCGAAATTTACCTATACAATATAAATATTTTAAAACATTTTAACTATAAAAACTTATACAGAAGCGATTTTATAACGAGATAAAAACATCCGGCTATTGCTAATCTCATAGCATTGTGGCATTGTACCGGGATTAACTCGATCGTGATGACCCAGATGGGATCAACCTTAAACAACTCTTTACGAAAATTGTTTTAAAAATTGATAGCGATAGGTGGATTATCATGGAAGATAAAAATAAAACTAGAAATATAGGAATCATACTAATGTCGAGTAGGGTATCATTTCTAATAGATGATTGGACAATAGGACTTACTCGACACGTTTCTCGTGTTAACGTATTAATCTAATAGTTCCAGACATGTTTCGAGAACATATGTCGATGACCGAGGTGGCAATTCTCCACGTGTGTCGCTTAAACGAAGAGAGTGCAGATGACAAGTACTCTCAAATGTCATCGGCTTTTGACAGTTTTTAAATTTTGATCCAGATTAACAGTTGATAGCCAGGAAATATAAAATATTTTAAAAACCCACTACTTTTAGTCTCTCCTCTTCAGTTATTTCTAATTACATAGTTATTTTTTGAAAGGTTAATTTTTATTTTAATGTATTTTTTAAGATTAAACCTTTTGAACTGAAATTAATAAATTACTTAAAATGAATAAATTGATTATCTATTCTGTTTTTAAGTTACTTTTTAATTATGTCGCTTCCTACAGAGAAACTATTTATTTCTCATTTCACGCATAATATTTTGCTAATGGACTCAAAGAAATATTTGTAATTATGTGAATTTTAACGAGCATAATTTGGTTAACGTGGAGCATTTTCCGCGATATATTTTTCCCTCTGTCAGAAAATAAAATTATGACTTTCGTGTCTACTCAAAGTAAAGTACTCAGGTAAATACCAAGATTACGGAAACAGCCTGCAACAAAAAAAAAAAGCTTTTCAGCACCATTTGCTCGCATGTGCTTTTATCGCGACAATCTAGATTGCAGTTCAAGTGACGGATGAAACTTTCTTATACTTACTTGGTGAATATTTTCTGAAAAGAAAGTAAATTGTTGATATCTGCATCTTTAATGTAAAATATAAAAAGCTTTTAAAATAATATTTTAAAAATTTTCAGAGCTGTTAAAAATGAAAGAACTATCAGTAGTTTTTAAATTCGAAAGCTTTCAAACTTCATTTTGTTATTAAAAACTTTGCAATTTAAGTTATTTTTAATAGAAAAAACCTTTATAGTTATTTCAATATTTGAAAACTTTTCTTATGGTTGACATCTAATAAATAGGCTAAAACTTGATAAAAATCAGAGATTAAATTAAACTTTTTAAATAAAATATTTTATCTCTGATCCATTTTTTTTAATTGCTTTTTCGTATTTGAAAATTAAAAAGAAACTTATTGTAAATTTGTATGAAAAATTAAAAAAAAAGCAATTAAAAACAATGGATCAACGGCAGATATTTTTTCGCCGCAACAGTTTCACAAGCATCGAGTGGCGTCGCTTTGTCACATATTCGACTCGACAATCAATTGCCCTTGGCAAAAATGAAAACGTCACTCACAATACTATTTTTTTCATACTCACACGCTGCAAAAATAAATTTCGCTGCGTTGACTGGACGAGGATCCATTGCTAATTATTTTTCACGTTCATGCACGCGCACACGCATCATCGTAATAAATATTCTTCCAACCGAATATTCAGCCTTGTACCCGTCCAACGAAAATAATAGCGCCGTTTTAGCATGATACCGTTTCTGAAGTAGATAAGCTCGATGAACGTTGTCCCGAAAAGCCAGCATTTTCATCGCTAAATCCAGACCATTTGCATCAAGTCCAATCTCGTTTCGTGAATGCGTCGCGACTTGGTTACTTCATTCATGAAATATTACCTCCTCGTTATGCCAATACCGACGAGGAATTGGGGTCTGGTTACCGGATTCAGTTTTCAATTCTGATTCGAAAATATATTGTAGCCTCCCTTGAGAGAATACTGTTTCCCATTTCGTGAAATTATTATCAACGGAAATTTATTTCATGCGGAGAAAAGTGACGGAAAAATTATATTTCTTCAATACATAATTAACAATTGAGAAAATACAATTTATGTTTACAACGAAAAATTCTAAATAAATATTTTAAATTAAGAGCATTTAAAATATTTATACAAAGAAGATTTAAGGGTATGTGATTCATAATGACGACACGAATTACCGACCGATTTTTTATTTACATTCAGCGGGTTGATTAAGAGATAAATGCAAATTATATATATATATATA
>JBAGKK010490167.1:0-15891 GCA_037177015.1 Euceroptres primus
GAAATTGCGGAAAATAATAAAGAATATATTGAAGCATCAATTTCAGGTAAAAGTAAATCATGAGGAATAAACTTGACGCTGCGCAAAGAACGACGAATATTCCGCGAGCCCGAAAGCGCGCTGAAACTAGCGAGCTATAAGGATATCGCGCGCAGCGCGAGGTGAAACGATAACGGAGCGCGAAGGGCGACGAGTATTTTGGATCGGAGCGCGAAGCTCGACGGCCACTCCGCGCGCCCGAGGCGCGCTGAAACTTGCGAGCGAAGCGAGCCGCGCGCGAAGCGCGCGATGAGAATGTGCCCGCGCCTCCGAAGGGGGCCGGGCAGATTTTTTCTCTTATATTTTTATAAACTAAAAATTCTGCTTATGTTCTTGGAAAAAACTTTAAATTACTTAATAATGACTTTCTGATATCACATTTCATTTGTAAAAAAATGGTTTATTGTTTATAACAAATTTGATCAACTTATACCCCGTTTGATCAATTTTGGCATATGAACTCCATTTTTTCAAAATGCATCATAGCGAATGACTGTTTTAATTCTGCAAACACACATCACACCCGCAAGAATCGCGAAACAGAGCTTTTGCTTTTGGAAGCAACGGTGATACAAAATTAGTTGATCAAATTTGTTATAAACAATAAACAATGTTTTTTTACAAATGAAATGTAATAGCAGAAAGTCATTATTAAGTAACTTAAATTTTTTTTCCAAGAACAAAAGCAGAATTTTTAGTTTATGAAAGCATAAGTGAAAAAAATTGCTTATATCATTGGTAATAATAATAATAATTATATATGACTGTCTATGTTTTCTAGCAAAGTTTGAAACTTCATTACTTATAGGCGCTTATGTTGAAAGAACGTGGATTGTAGGTCGAAAAATAGACAAACAGAGAACCTATTGATAATGGCGGATATCGTGAAGAAACAGCCTTATTCTTATTTTAAATGATTTCAGGGAGCAATTTTTTATAACATTCATGTATAATATAACAAATTATTAATTAATTTATTTGTTCTAACGAAAAACTTTTTTTGCTTATAAATGTTTGAAATTTGGTAAGAACTAAATGACCAAACACTGCTAATTCCTACGAAACCATTTTCATCCACTTATTTGTTTATAACAAATGCAATGAATTTTTAAACGTCTTAACTACCACTGAAAAATGTTCTTAGATCGTTTTGTCACTGATATAATGTATTTTGGATTGAAAACAAATATTTTATAAAAAACGGTGCTCGTCTAAAAAGAAATGCTTTTTTCATTTTGTTTAACAAATAAAAAAATAACGACTAGTTTCAAAAAACAAAAACGGACGTTTCACGCGGAATTTTATTACATTTAATTTTTAACAAATTCAAAGCCGTTAAAAATTATAGTCTGAAAATCAATTTTTCCACGGGCATGTTTTTGGCCCCACTTTGCGGCCCGGCATCACATGCATGATTTGAATTTTTTTAGCAATGTTCCACAACTTCGAAAAATTTTGCAAAAATTAGTACGTTGTGATACAAGTGCAAAAAGGCGGACATTTGATGAAGGTTGTGAAGTTGGCTGAACGAGCCGGAAGCAAGTATCTCAAGCACAGAAGCCAAGACGAGTGCGAAGAACGAGTTGTAGGGCGAGTGTGCTTGTGATACGAGCTGTAGGCGAGTGTTGTCAACTTCACAAGCTTCGTCGATCTCCGCCTTTTTGCAGTCGTCTCACATTATACTTTTTGTAAGGAATGCACAAAAGTCCGCGTTTTTGTCCATGGAAAGTTATACGATAAAGTTATACTAAGCACAGCTAGAAAATGGCTGACCATAATTTTCACTTGATGTCAAATACGATTAAATTTTTTCCCGCCAGGCGGCGCGTTGGTACTCAATAGGTAACTAAAGTGTTAAAAAAGCGTGCGAAAAGCCCGTAGCATATGAAAAAAGAAGCGCCACTTCTCGTATACTTTCCATGGACAAAAACGCAGAATTTTTGTGCATGTGTTACAAAAATATATTGAAGTAGACAATCTGAGGATATTTTTGTAGAAAAAATTGGTGGTGTCACTCTAAAAAATTACCTCAAAAAAATTTTTTTTAATTCAGAAGTTTTTTCACTCCATAAATTTCTTAAAAATTTTTTTTTGTCTTTCACTAGAAATTTATACTTCTCAAAGAGTCATCTCATGCAAAGACTAATTATATAATCAATGCAAAAGAGGACTCAGACATGAACTGCAAATAGTCTAACCTTGACTTTCCGACTCTTTACAGACAGAAGTACGTCAACGAGAAAAGAGGGAGAAAAGGAACTACTGTTCAGAAAATTCATTTTTCGATTAGAAATGGTTCTTAGTTGAGCAACCAAATTTTAAATTTTTTTGCAAAAACAGTTTTGATGATGTTTATAACATATATTTTTTTAATCAAATTCGGTTGAGCCGTTTTCGAGAAAAATCACTTTTTTGATTTTGCGATGGAATCGGCAATATTATATGTATCTTGCTGTATCTGGCTCACTTTTCTTCAGAATTAATCGCTAAATACGAATGAATAATTAATTTTTAAATTCAACCGTCTTAAGTCAGTTTCATAGGGTCCCAAAAAAACCCATAACTGCAAAAATAAGATACTTATCGCTTATTTTTGGCGTTCAATCTTATTTTTTTGCAGTTCTTTTTTTACAAATTGTTTTCAATACGTAAGATATTTCTTTTTAAACATATTTTGCGCTGAAAAAATGGGTTATTGGGAAAACTACTTCAGTGGTTGGACAAACAACTTTAGTATTTACAAACTTTTACTAGTTGATGTAACTATTAAAATTGCTGTTGCAACAAACTGAATAGTTACGCCTACTAATAAAATAGTTGTTCCAACTAATAAGGTAGTAAGGGCATTGTCTTAGAATAAATCTAGAAAATTGCGGTTTTTTCTACATTTCTCAACTATTCTTCGACTATTTATTTAGAATGAGATAAAAATGATTGAAAATTAACAAAAATAATTATTTAAATAATTAATTATTGTTTCTATCAATCCTCTCTTAGAATAAATCTAAAAAATTGCGGTTTTTTCTACATTCTCCAACTTTTCTTCAATTTTCTAGTTAGAATGAGATAAAGATTATTGAAAATTAACAAAAATAATTGTTTAAATAAAATTATAAGGAAATATTAATTAATGAGAATTAACAAAAAAAAATTTTAAACAATTTATTATTGTTTACAAAAACCTTTTCTTGAAATAGAGAGAGAAACATTCGGTTATTTAGTTATGAACAAATAATAAATAAACACCAACAAGAATTATTATTTAAAAATAAGTATTCCATTATTTTTTCTGAATTAAGTTTTTTTGTTAATTAAGCAATGATTCTTGTGGACTTTTAATTACTTGATAGTTTATAATTAAAAGGCTGATGAAAAGTTCAAGATTTTAGAAAAAACCACAAGTTCCTGGATTATTCCTTAACAAAATATAATAATAGACAATAATATATAGTTTGAAAAATGATTTTTGTAGATATTTATTGATTATTATTTGCTGATAACTAAAGAGTCCAAGAAAAGTTGAAGAATGTAGGAAAAACCGCAATTTTCTAGCTTTAGTGTAAGAGAAGATTATTATAAACAATAACTAATTGCCTAAACAGTTAATTTTGTTAACTTTTGGTAATTATTATCTTGTTCTAACCAGAGTTGAAGAAAAGATGAAGAATGTAGAAAAAACTTCAATTTTCAAGCTTTATTCTAAGAAAAGATTGTTATAAACAATAATAAATTATTCTAACATTTTTTAAAACATCAAAATATATTTAAAAAGTAATATCTCACGTATTAAAAACCATCTGTGAAAAAACTGCAAAAAAAAGTAAGATTAAACGCCAAAAATACGCGACATCTTAACGATTCTATCGCCAATTTACAAAAACGTCTTTTTTCCATGGGAAATACACGTTAATCTTTATAGGCTTTGAGCAACCACTAAATATCAATTGATTTCAAAATAAAAAAATATGTGTTTAATTTTTTTGGGACTCAAACAAATCGGGGGGGGGGGGTCATGAAAAATTTTAAAAAAATTTGAACCACCCTAATGTAATATACATATGGATTTGTGACGATGTGAGAATAATAAAAAAATGTCGGATGGGAGCATGCTCGCGAACGGACGAAAATCGTATTCTTGCACTTGTGACGTATCGAACCAATGCGCAGTGCAATGATAACTGCCCGGCGTTGGGGCGAAACTATCGCCTTTATGGGGATAATCGTTGCCGATCATTTCGAGAGCGTGACTCGCGTGCTTTCGCCCATATCTTGACTGCAGCTCTCCCCAGCGCATGCGCTGCCCGACACAGTGGGATAAAACTATGTTTATTTATTTATTTAACAATTACATTCCTCGCGGCCTGATTAGGCCATTTAAAGGTTAACATGATATCTACACGTGAAAAAACCTTATAAGAAAAAAAGAAAAGTACGTCTATGTGCATATAGAGCAATAGCGGCGGCGATTACATGGGTGCAAACGTAAGTATTCAGACAAGGCGAAAGCAAAAAAAAAGAAAAGTTTATGATTGAAAAAATTAATTAGACTATCGGGAAGTATAAGGCCGTCGCATTTAAAAAATATAAACAATAAGATTTAAAATGAAATAAGATTATAACGCATTTCTAGCCTGAATTAAATAAGTGTTGAGGCATCTTACGAAACCTGATTTAGTAACAAAAAAAGATCGACATCGTTCGTTGAGTTGGTAATGAGTCTATTTATGCTGGTACACATATTATAGATAAGTGCCCTCTGACCGATAGTATTTGTGGGTGCAGGTACATAGAAAGGAGCATGATGGCGAGTAGCGGATCTAGGAATTTTAAACATTATTTGTTCTAAGATAGCCGGTTGACCTCGGATCATATAATCTTAAACATAATATATAGGCAAGCGGCTAGGATACGACGCTCGGCCAGCGTGAGGAATTCAAAACTCGCATACATAGCTAGCGAGGGGGGTAAGTTGTGTCTCGTTTGAAAGTTATGTATTTAATGAACATTTTTTGGACATTTTCAATCTGAGTGACGTATTTCGCATGTATCGGATTCCAAATTATAGGACAATATTCTAGCCTTGATCTTACCATCGTATTATAGAGCATAGTTATAGCAAAGATATCGCTAAAATGTTTGCTAGATCGAATTATAAAACCAAGCACCCTCGAGACGGAGGATACCATTGCTTGAATCTGGTCTATAAAAAGAATCGCGAATCGCGGATAGAGAAAACCCTTTTCAGCAGGGTAATGTCTATCTTTTAGTCATAAAAAATTGGGCTGTTTGCTCTTGAAAAAGTCATGACGCAGAATTTTTTAATATTTAAAGGCAATTTATTGTTATTACACCATTGAAAAAGGTTGTCTAGATCGGACTGCAGCACATCGTTGTCTACTGGGTTCATTATTGTTCTGAAAAGCTTCAGATTGTCTGCATGTTTTAGCATATAAAGTTTTCAATAAGAGCCCCTATGTATTATATGGTTTGTCCTGTTCGATAGATAATTTAGAAGTAAGTGCATTACATTATTAGGGATATTCATATTATCCAATTTTGATTTAAGGATTGGATGATCGATTCTATCAAAAGCTTTTGAGAAGTCAGTATAGATCACGTCAACCTGGTAACCCTTTTGCAGAGCATCATTTACGTATTGTGTAAAGCACATAAGATTGGTTACAGTAGACCTGTTTTGAACACATTCGTGTTGTTCATCGACAAGAATGGGCTTGATTGCTGAACAGATTAAGAATAGAAAATTCGGAAACTTTTGCAAAGTTAGAAATTATGGCCACAGGACGGTGGTTAGCTATTTTCGATTTTTTACCAGCTTTAAAGACAAGAACGATCTTGACAGCCTTCCAGGAAACTGGAAACAACCCTGTTTTGAGGGCGATGTTAAAAATCATTGTCGCTGGTTCGGATAACACAGTAGCGCGATCTTTGGCAAAAAAACTAGGGATCTGGTCAATGCCTGCTGTTTCCGAAGCTTTGAGAGTTTTGGCTGCAGATGCTACTTCACTACTTGATAAAAAGAAAGAGTTTCGGGCATAACAATCGAAAACAAAAGGAACGTATGGGGCTTCCTCAAGTGCATCGGGGACCTGAAACACACGGGAAAACGCATCAGCAAACGCATTTACAATGGACGGCGGATCGCTCAATATTGTCGAGCCACTATACATAATACTTTGTTGTCGAGTGCTAGTGTTATTGTTATTCACGAATTTCCAGAAATATTTTGGGTTGACTTTTATGTCCTTCTCAATGCCACTGATGTAACGGAGGTGATCACGCTTTATTGCTTTGTTAATGTTATCAGAGACAAATTATATCTTATCTATGTAATAAGCTGGATACCCTTGCTTACTCCTTTTCAACAGGTTATCTTTTATAGATATATCATTTATGAGAGATTGCGAGAACCAAGGTGGGTATTTATTATGCTGTGAGTTCTTATATTTAAAGAAAGGGACAAAGTCCCTGATTAGCTGAAATAATACGCCAGTAAAAGCTGTGTAGGCCTCCTCCACATAACCAGTAAGCTTTAATAAAGGCCAGTCGATATTAGCGAGGCTTAAGTACAATGCGGAGAAATTAGCTTTCTTAAAATTAAGACGGGGGTGGGGCATGGTTCTGGTACGGCGACGCTAGTAAACTCTGTTCGGTAATGAGACTTGAGGGTAGCGTCGAGTGATAGAGCGAAATGATAATGTTGTTTTATTTAAGCTCCCCTGCAGTAGGAAAAAATTCTTGGATTCAAAGAAACGCATTTATTTGTTTCCATTTTTCTGTAACGAGAAATGTTTTACTTAAAGTAACTAAATATTGTTACCAATATTTAGTTACTTTAAGTAAATAGGAAGGTATCAAAATGATCAAAAAAAAAAAAATGGATGAATTCGATCTGCAACACTTTTTGTCCAAAAACAAATGAATACTTTTCCCATGTATTTTCAATTATTTTCGATTGTTAAAAAAATTCATTTGCAACACTTTAATATTCTCCATTTACTGTGACTTTGATTCGAAGAAATCATCTCTGACCGAATCCATTTCAAATCATGCAGGCCGGCGGGTGACCTGTTCAAAATTGGCCTGCCAATAAAATAATTATGCTTTTGTACGTGAAAAATCAGAGGACACGTATTTTTTTAAATTAAAGTAGAGACACGTTTACATTTTTTTAAGAATATTTATAAATTTTAAGGGAAAAATTAGTTTTTATAACACATTCATGATTTCAGCCCTTTTTCATGCTTATTAAGTCTATTAAGCCTCTACTTCTCACTCACTAGGGAGTAAAAAGTGACCTCATATATAAATAATGAAAAATTATACATCTGTAAGCTCACATTTTGCAATAATCAGTCCCTCACCGTAAAAACTCTTAGGAAATTTTGGTTGCCTATTGATACGGAAATTTCCATATCAATAGGCTATTCCCACGGAAATTTTTCCGCGACAATAGACTATTGTTACGGAAATTTCCGTAACAATAGACTCTTTCAAGGAAATTTTTCCGTGACAATAGATTGTCTCGGAAATTTCCGTAGCAATAAGTTATTCTTACGGAAAATTTTCCGTGACAATAGACTATTATTATGGAAATTTCCGTAAAAATAAGTTATTCCCAAGGAAATTTTCCCGTGACAATAGACTATTGTTACATAAGTTTCCGTAACAATAGTTTATTCTCACGGAAATTTTTCCTGGGCAATAGACTATTGTAATGGAAATTTCCGTAACAATAAGTTCTTCTTACGGACATTTTTCCGTGACAATAGGTTTTAAAGTCAAATATGGGCAGAAATCATGCATTTGTTATAAAAAATATCGTATCCGCCAAGGGAGAGAGGGACTTTTTTGACTTGTACGTTTTCAGTACTCGTCAAGAAAGTCCTTCTCCCCCTAGGTGCATAATATACTATTTTTGCAAATTTTACTTTAAAAACCTTCACTGAGCGAAGAATTTCCGTGTAGCTCGGGTTAGCACCCCAACAGTTTGGGTGACTTCACTTTTTTTTTAACCCGAAACAGCAGCGCCCGAAGTAGTGGGGCGCCCGCCCCGAATCCATCGGGTGCTCACACTACTGATTCGAGCGATTCGAGTCGTCAACCGCATTGGACTTGCGCGTTCGACGTTTGCGCATGTATGCTAATGGCCGCAACTGATCAGGATCAGGCTCTTTCCAGCTGTCACTGCTCTGGTTTTTATGAAGTTTTTCACATGTGCGAGTTATCCAATGGAATAAAGTGCCAAAAACTTGAACATTTTCGATTATTTCGGGTTACTCAAAAATCTCGGGAGTTTTTTCCCATTGATTCCCGATATTATATTTGATAAACGTTTTATTAATGTAAGAGAAAGCATGTTCATCGCATGCAATCGAAGAAATAAATATTAATTTACGGGATTTCACCTTTATTGTGAGAAACATTAATTTGATATAAAAATTTATTGTATAATAATCAAATATTCATGACATTGATTGTTTTATATTTTAAAGAATGAATTAAAAAGCAAACCTGAGTGCCCTTTTGCATCCTGAATCGTTTCAATTGTAAAAATGAATATTTTATTACTTTTTTAATTAATCTTAATTGCTTTTTTTTTGCATTCGAGAATTTTTACCATCAAGCAAATATTATGATAATCACAATATTTTCGAAATTCAGAAATATGGCCTTGTTTCTTCGATTGAATGCGATGAACTGTTATATCATGCTTTCTCTTACATTAATAAAACGTTTATCAAATATAATGTCGGGAATCAATGGGAAAAAGCTCCCGGGATTTTTGAGTAATCCAAAATTATCAAAAATGTTTAAGTTTTTGGTGCTGGTTTGACCGACCTGAAAGTCAACGGGAAATATCGCCTTGTTATGGAATTTTTCCATTACATAATTCCCTAATATTCTCACTTAACGGAAAAATGCGGGACTGGGCGACAAGGGTATTGCATGAAAAAGTTACTTACAGATGAGTAAAAAATTCAAATGTCAACATTCAAAGAAAAGCGTTCATCCCGAAATATGGCCGCAGTGTTATAAAAAGAATTCTAGAAACCAGAGCAATGACAGCCGGGAAGAGCCTGACGCTGATCAGTTGCGGCCAATAGCATACATGCGTAAACGTCGAATGCGCAACGTCCAACGCGGTTGACGACTCGAATCGCCCGAATCAGTCGTGTAAGCACCCGAAGGATTCGGGCGGGCGCCCCACTACTTCGGGCGCTGCTGTTTCGGGTGAGCATCCGAATCATTTGGGTGCTCGCACGACTCAGCCGTGTGAGTCCCCCAACTATTCGGGTGAAAAAAAGGGAAGCCACCCGAACTGTTGGGGTGCAAACCCGAGCTACATGAGTTCTTCGCTCAGTGTTGACATTTTTTCAATTTTTGTAGATATTCAAGTTTTCCTTATTTCCAGCTTATCACATTTTTCTCACTCTTTTGAATATCATGAAGAAAATTAAAATATAATAAGAAATGGTAAAGTTATTTCGAGTTATGGAAAAAAATTTTTTTTTAATTTTCTTAACCCTCAAACGGTACACTGGTGCGGATTCGCACCAGAAGAAATTTAATTTTGTTGGCATTTACGCAGGCGCAGCGGCTTATCCCCACTATATTAAATATATATGTTAAATGTGCGTAATATATGACAGATGCTTATTATATGTTCAATATGTTAAATATTTAATATTAACATTGCAAAAAAACCAATTCGCACCAGTGTACCGATTACGTATGCTAGGTTGGAGTGTACCTTTTGAGGGTTAAGAACCCCACCTTTTTCCCCTGAAATTTTGAGAATCAGTATATACGAATATAGTCTACTTACCATAAATTTCTCCTTTAGAGATTCTATGTTTTTCAGGAGAAATAAATTATTTTATGTTTTTGCTTCAAAACCTTGCTATTTTAGCAATTTTTGAGATTTCAAGGTGTTTCTTTTTTCCGTTTATCAAGTTTTTTACAATCTTTGAAAATCGATGACAAAAATAAAGGAAGAATAAAAGCTGGTAAAGTTATTTCAATTTTTTGAAAAAAATAAAACACGAAATTTTCTTCAAACAGCTCTCATTTTGTGCGCTGGGGTAATATAGCACACCTGCTTTAAATTTTAAAACTGGATTGTATTTGTATTTCAAGAAAAAAAATTCTATTTTTTCTAAAATAAAATAAATGCGAGAACAATAAGAAAAACAGAATTTTTGTTCTTAAAATATCAGTACAATCCACTTTTAAAATTTATGGTAGGTAGACTATATTATCACCCAAAACACTTGAAAATCGATATAACTTTACCAGTTTTTATTCTTTCTATGTTTGAAGAAAATTTCGTGTTTTATTTTTGCAAAAAATCGAAATAGCTTTACCAGTTCTTATTATTCCTTTATTTCTCTCATCGGTTTCGAAGAAGGGAAAAAAAGTTCACAAGCTAAAACAAGAAACACGTTGAAGTCTCAAAAATTGCCAAAATGGCAAGGTTTTAAAGCAAAAATATAAAATAATTTATTTTCCCTAAAAAACAAAGAAATACCAAAGGGGAAATTTAGGGTAGGAAGACTATATTGATACCTATTATTCTTCAAAATTTGAGGAAAAACAAGGTGGTATTTTTGAGAAAATTCTTTTTCCATTTTTTCCAAAAATCAAAATAACTTTATCATTTTTCATTATTTTTTAAGTTTTTTGGTGAATTTCGCGAAAGGAAGAGAAAAATGTGATAAACTGGAACAAGTAAAACCTTAATATCTCCAAATTGAAAAAATGGAAATGTTTTTAAAGTGAAATTTGCAAAAAACTAATTTTTTCCTTAAAATTTAAAAATATCCACACTTAAGGCACGTAGAAAGCCACGAATAACATTCATACTCATAACATGCGAAGGTATTAGTTTTTTTTTTTGAAAAACTTCAAAAATCTCTGAAACCATAATTTCTCCAAATTTCATAACCCTACCTCAAGCTGTTTGCGAGTTATCATTAAAAAGGCATTGTTGACGTACACCCACACGCACTCCCTCCCCCCCTCTCTCTCTCCAGAATTTTAGAAAAATCCTCAAAAATCTTAGATTCCTGTTTAGAATCTAATGAAATTCTCATCAAAGTTTTATAATTTCAGAATCTTTGGACCTCTCCCTAGAATTTTCTAAAATCCTTCATGAATCTTTGGACCTTTTGACAACCCTTTAGAATCTTCTAGAATATGTTTCATTTCTATCTGGGAAATCAACTTGTAGATTCGTTAAATATATAAATATCTCAAAATCATCTACAATCTAGATTTTTTAACATGTTTTAGGTTTCTAAAATTCTCCAGCATTTTCTAGGACTTTCTCAAATCTTTCAGGTACTTTTAAACTCTTACAGAGGTATACAGACTTTTTTACAAGGTTCTAAATCTTCTAACACCTTCAAACACACCACCCAAACTCTATTATTATAATTTCAATTTTTGAAAATATTTTAAACTATTTCCGAATCTTTTAGAATTTTCACAAATCTTTCGAATTCTGCCAAAAACTTCTAAAATCTTCTAGTCCCTTTCAGTTTTTTTTTTGTTGAAAATTTTTTAAAAGTCTTGAAGATTCTGGAACAGTCAAGTATATTTTGTAGAATATTAAGCAATCATACTTCTTCAGTTTCGACCTCTTTTTTTATGCATAAATAAATGTTCGGTTTTAAAGGTCAAATAAACAAAAACATAGATTTAAGTTTAAATTGGCTACGTTTCGGACGCTATGTGGCCTTTTCGTTTCGGAGTTTTCAAGCTTGCAGTTAATTAAAATAAATAAATACACTCTTTACATAATAAATCATCATACTCATAACAACAAAAATAGAAGTTTAAAAAATTATCTAACAGTAGTAAATAACAAGTATAGCAATTAAATCATTATCTGACATTAATTGAAAAGATAATTGAAATTGATGGCTACTATAGTCAACATTAATATACAAATTATAATTTCATTCATATGCCGATTAAACTTTTGGATAATGAATCACAATGTTAGAATGAGGGATCATCCAATAAGCTCCGATTTAACTAAATCCACAGCTCTTTCAATTGTCTTTTCAATTAATGTCAGGAAATGATTTAATTGATATACTTGTTATTTACTACTGTTAAATAATTGTTTAAACTTCTATTTTTGTTGTTATGAGTATGATGATTTATTATGTAAAGAATGTAATTATTTATTTTAATTAATTTTTTATAATAAATTTCCTGCAGGCTTGAAAAGGGACCACATAGCGTCCGAAACGTAACCAATTTAAACTTAAGTCTATGTTTTTGTTTCTTTTACTTTTAGCACCGAAAATTTATTTATGCAATATTAAGCAATTTTGGAATCTTCTTATTTTATAAGATTATTATAAGGAACTCAGAAAATTTTACAACAGTTTCGAATATTTTGGAGAATTTTTACGGATTTTAGATAAGTTTTGAAGAATCTGGAGGATTTTATGAGATTTTAGGAGTCTTTTGAAGGTTTCAGGGAGTTGTAAAAGATTCTGGAAAAATCAAGAAGATTTTATTGGCAAAATTTCAGGTAACATTAAAAGAATTCTTCAATGTCATAAGTTTATGGTAGAACATATGATAGATTTTGAAAAAATCTAAAAGGTTTTAGAAGATTTTAAAAGTCTCTGAAAGAGTCTGAAAAATTCTGGACGAGTCTAAAATATCCCAGAATATTATGAAAGAATCCAGAATATTCTCACGGAAAGTAGAATATTCGGAACAATCTGGAATATTTGGAGAATGTTAACAAATTTGAAGGAACTTTTGAAGATTCTCGGGGATTTTCGAAGACTCTGAAAAACTGTGGAGGATTCTGGAAGAGTCTAAAAGACTCTAGAAGGTTATAGAATCATTCAAAAGATATTCGAGGATTTTAGAAGATTCTGTAACAGACTAGAATATTTTAAAGACAGAGTTTAAGGAATTTTTAAAGATTTTAGAAGAGTCTGAAAAAACTTGAAAATGCTGGTATTAGGATCTAGAGAAGAAGGTTGTGGAATACCCAGACTCTAATATAATACCCAGATTCTAACTCAGAAGGATTCTGGAAAATTCTGGAGGATTTTAGAAGATTTGTGAAGAAACTAGAAAATTTTGGAACTCTTCATTCGTATTTTGGAGCATTCTGGAAACCTCTGCAAGAGTGTGAAAGTTTCTGTAAAGGTTCTAGAACATTTTAGAATATTCTAGAAATTCTAGAAGGGTCTATAAGAAGTTTTGGAGAATTTTAGAAGACTCTGAAAGACTCTGGAGGATTCTAAAAGTGAATTGTGACATGTTGGAAGACATGTCGTATTTTTCATTGACCCTCTATATGAAATCGTTGATAATATTTCATTTTCTATGGGGTCTATTTCTTAAGATCTATGAAATATTATCAACGAGATTCTAAAAGTGTCTGGAGGATTTTGGAAGGTTATAGAATAATCCAGAAGATTTCCAAGGGTGTTAGAAGATTTTCGAAGAGTTAAAAAGATTCTAGAAGCTTATAGAATAATCCAAAAGATTTTTGAAGATTCTGAAACAGACTGAAATATTTCGGAAATTTGAACAGATTTTATGTAATTTTTTAAGCTTTTAGAAGACTCATAAAGAGTCTGGGTATTTCTGGAAGATCCTTGAAGGTTGTGAAGAAATAGGGAAAATACCTATCATTAAAAGAATATCGCCTACGAGACCCTATAAGTCTTTTTAATAAGAGAAGTAAAAGTACAATAAAATTAAACATAACAAATAAAAGAATAAAAATAGTCAAAGGGTATTTAAATTTCGAAAACATGAATTCGCTCTTTCCGTCAGTTTCGAGTAGTTGCATCTTTTCTGTGAATCGTTGGCCAAGGCACATTTAAATATTTCAGGAATTGACAAAATGAGGGCCAACATTATCAAAGAGGTTCAGAAGGTAATATACTATTACTTCAAACTAGTTTAATTTAATTTTAATTAAAATTAATTTAATTAATTTTAAGTTCAATCTTCTTAACTGGCGTTGTTACATGGTATTTTAAGAACTTCTCCCAAGATTAGTACTTTCGTTTTCTTTTTTTAATGCATAAAAATTAAATCCTTTTGCAATCTTCGAAACAGATTTTGGAGAAATATCAATCAAATCAAGTACAATGTAAAATTATATTTAGAAAAAAAAAAAGAAAGAAAATCATTTATAGAAAAAGAACTCTTTAAAGTTGATTAAGAAATGGGTATTCAGCAACAATAATAATTAGCAATATAGTACTTATAGCTAGTGTAATAACTACGATATCGGCCGATTGCTGTCCCAGTTTCAAATGGACTGCATACCTTCTTAAGTGCTTTATTATGTTTGTCATTTTTATCAGATTTTACGATTGTCATTATATCTTCCCCGCAGTAATCTAAACTACACGAGGATTTTTGATTATGACTTGAGGAAAGAAGTTCGTTTTCGAAAATATTAGACTATTTCTTAGTGCACAAATTATGAACATTATCCACCTTTACAATAAATCAACCTACATTTTTGTAAATGAAATATTTGCAATTTGTTTTACTTCACATTTAGATATCACTTGACATAGTTGGAATTCAGAAATTTTAAACTCTGAAAACACAGGAAATAACTTTGTCTTTGCTTTAAATTAAAATTTAAAGAACATACACTTAAAACAAAATATCATTTCATTTCATGAAATCTGATATCAACTTTTAGTTTGCATATTAGTGTATTATTTGCATATTAGTGTTTGACATAAAAATATATAGTATGTATAGTTAATTAACTATTTTTTCGTAGAATATTTTTATTCCAATATACATTTACAGTTAGGAATTATCTTACTCAGTTGATTTGCAATTAAGTACAGATTTTCAATCGATTATCATTGGAATTACACTCATCTCTCGTTACTGTGCCGGCCTCGGGTCTGGTCGACACAGTAACGGGCGCTATTAAAATCCAGTTTGAACCGGATTTAAAAAGACGAGCCAGCACTCTTATTTCAACACTCAGAAACGCATATATAGTCTCTGAAAAATTGAGTTCTCTTTTACACGGACAAAAGTATATGCCCAGAGAGTCGTGATGTAAACAACTTCTGATGCGGCCCTGACTGTCCGGGCGATGAGCTTTAGTTTATGGCGTCAAGGGACACACAGTGGGGCAAAAAAACGTCCGTGGACAAATTGATTTTCAGAACACAATTATTATCCGATTTTAACTTTTTTTTAAAAATGAGAGCTAATAAAATTTCGCATCGAACTGTTATTGCCGATTTTTAAAGTTTGGTTTATTTTTTCGTTTATTAGTTAACAAAAATGATAAACAAATTTCGACTTTTCAAGTACACTCATCGTTAGATTATGGGCCAGGCTCGGGGGTAGAGGTCCAAAATCTAATGCTATTAAATTAAACTCCAGTTTGAACCGGATTTAAAGCGACGAGCGAGCAGTCTTATGTCAACATTCAGGACCGCGTATACAGTCTCTAAACGTACAAAAGTAAATGCGCAGAGAGTCGTGATGTAAACAACGTCTGGCGGTCCTCACTGCCCGAGCGATGGTGCCATCACAGGACGCTCAGGGGCGGGGACAGAATCAGTGAAGCGTGAACGATCATGAAGGTGGCCCATAATCTAGGGGCCCATAATCTAACGATGAGTGTGTACCGTTTTTTAAAATATGCTTTTATTCAAACAAAAATACCTAGAAAACTGAAAGCAACTATCTAAAAAAGATGTCCAATAACAATGCAAATGTAAAAAAATTTATTGAATTTGTTATAAACAAATAAGTGAATGAAAATGGTTTCGTGGGGATTGGCGGCGATTCGTCACT
>JBAGKK010490178.1:0-15891 GCA_037177015.1 Euceroptres primus
AGACGCGTGGCGGTCTCGGGTAGATGAGGCAATGAACTTTCGAGTTCCAAATGCTGATAAATAATAATAATAATTAATATATGAATGAAACCATAGAACGTAAATGGTGACGTGGTCAACTTGGCAAATAACATTAAGGCCAAAATTGGCACCTAATTGTGCCACTAATATCAGACAGTTTATGAAAACAAGTTTAAATTGAAGTAATAGAAAACACAATTCTTCGATTCTAACTGTATATATCTCTCAATAACAATATTCTTGTAAGCTTATATAACTTTATCGGCAATAATCCGTGTTTACACAAGTGTCTCTTATTACGCAATTTATGCGGAGATATTGTTACTTATTCAATGCAAATATACCCGAAAGTGTCCTTCAGAGTATAGAAATAAAAAATACGCAGTAATATTATTGATTTATCATCAGAATTGTTATTTTCGAGGTTCACATCCGGTAGGAGTCGGTTTTGCCAATGCACGTGCAGGTTCAATAGATGTTGGTTATTTAGGGGGACAGGGGGGTGATGCAAGGTGATAAGGGGGTGAGGGGGAGTCGGAATTCGCGCATCCAAAGTCCCGCGCGCGCATTTAGTCCAACCCCGGCATTGCACCGCGCAGGATTGCGGAACCACCCCTATATTCCGAAACTACTGTTTTTAGTCTGTTTTTTCCCAATTGGCCGAACATACCACCGCCTCATCATGTCGTGTGTCGGATTTCATCCCGCTTCTAGGCAAACTTTAAAATTCTCTTCTCTTTTCAAACTGCACCCAATTTTTTTTTATAATTCGAGCTTTTTTCATTTCAGGAATCGCCTTTTGATTGAATTTGGAGAAGAATCTATATAATTTTTTAATCAAAGGATTAGACGCTCAATGTTTTAGGGTAAAATAGTCTACTTGCTTTTTTACGCAGGTAGAAAGAATAGTTAAAATTGTTACACCTTAAAATGATTTTGATTAAATTCAGTAAAATTTGTCTGGATTGAAGCAAAGTTGATTTGATTTTAAGCAAGATTTATCTGAATTTAAGACTCATTTATGAAATTCAGGTAACGTGATATTAAATTTAGAACAATAATGTTTGAATTTAGATAAATTTTTCTGAATTTAAAACCATTTCAAGGTGTAACAATTTTAAGTATGTATTCTTTTTTACTGTGTGGAGTTAGTTTTCAGCAGAAAGAAAACATTTTTTAATAATGATTAATATATAATAATAATTAATAATAAATACTAATTAATAATACTTTATAATAAATAATAATTAATAATAAATAGTAATTTTTTAATAAGAATTGAAATCAAATAAAAAATTATGTCACTAATAATATTTATTTTGTCTGTTTCAGGTGAGTGTCATAAATGTTATTCTTCCAATGCTGTAATCGGTTTCGTAAGTTATTTTTTCCTTAATCGTTGAAAACATAGATCCTATCAATTTTAGAAGAAATTATTGAAAAAAAGATTCTAAGTACTTTCATATCAATCATGAGTCAAGGTTCATTATTGAAGCTGGAAGTATGTAAATTTTTTTACTGTTTTTGGGCGCATTTCGAAACTAAACTCTACATTTTTCTTCGAATATTTTCGATTTTAAAGAACCTAAAGTAGCTTCAGAAAACTAGTTTTATGAATGCCATAAAATTGCGAAGAAAAATATAGAATTTATCATTAAAATAAGCTTATAAACTATAAATACTGATCTTTCAAAATCATTTCTTTCTCAATTAGGATCTCCGTAATTTGCAATTTTATTCTTATTCTTATTGCTATTCATATTCATTTAGCGTTATCTATGCATTAGGCGTGGCTTACATTTTTATGCTTTTAAAACTTGTGACTCATAGAAGATAACATTGACGGCAAAGGAAATGAAAAGTATGATTTATTCGGTTCTTTGGATACTACTCGTTCAATACAATGGTCTGATTCACAGGAACGGAATAAATAGTGTTTACATTTTTTTTTTCAACGATTGGAATTTGTTTTTACATAACAAATTTACGGAATTAGAAAACAAAATTTACAATATAACTCATTCATTTTTTAAATGAAATGAATTTTATACTCGTTTCTTATTTAGAGGCCACTACTTCATATCTAAATCTTCAAGTTTTATGAAATTTAAATTTAATTGAATATGAAATCTTTTTGGGCATTTCTTAAATCTTTAAAGTATTCAAACTCAAATACTTCAATGTTTTAAACGTTAGAATTTATCTGGTTCAACTTTTGCATACAAGCGCTGACATTAATCAATATTTAAGATGCGCATGTGCGGTATTTGGATTTGAAAACCGTGCCGAATCAAAGGGTTAATCAGAGCGCGGTCGCGGGAAAATTTTGAAATTTCGAACACGAGAAAGATATTCTCGGTGCATTAAAGTTTTATTACACTCGTTGCACATACGCCTCTCGGGAACATCGATCGTTAGAAACTTTGGACTTGAGGAGAGTAAAGGAAAAGAGATGAAGAAAGAGAGAAAGAGGTAAGAAAGAAAGATGGGAGGAAAAAGTGAGGGAGGGAAGAGGAGTAAGTTGACTTTGCATTATTTAAACGGCGTCCTAGCACCGTAACACGTGTTCTTTTGAAGTCTCGCCCCTTCAAATATTCAAACTGACGTCACCGCCGTCATATTCCACGCTGGTGGAAACCCTGAAAGAAACGAGATGCTACATTGCTCTTCTGTCTTTCTTTCTTCAACCCTTTCTTTCTTTCTTCTCTCTCTCCCTTTCTAATTCCAACTCACCCTCTTCCTCGTCTATGGACCAGGGTTTCTAAACGTTATTCCTTAAAAGCAAAAGAAACTCAGCTTTTTGTAAAATTAATATATATGTATTTTTTAATGTTGAAAGAATTCGTTAAGGGGTTGATCTCTTGTATTTTCATGTAGATCTGATTTCAATAATTCAATGAATTCAAGGTGAATAGAAATAAATATGCATGGCATGCTGAATTCAAAGTTAATTTAAGAAAAATTGAACTAAGTTTTATGGTGAATTTTAGCTGAATTGAATTGAATTCATTTTGAGTTGAAGGTGAATTCAACTCAGTATATGTTAAATTAAACAGAATTCATTGTGAATGTAATTGAATTGAATTGTAATGGAAACTGAAGTCAAGGTGAATTGAGTTGAATTTGTAGTGAATTCAACTGAACTCAAAGTAAATTAGTGGCCAATTAAACTCAAAGTGATTTAGTGGTTAAATGAATTTCATTCAAGGTCAAATAATTTCAAGACAAGTTGAATTGAATTGAACTGAATTCGAAGTAAATTCATGCCGAATTGAATTAATGCTGATTTGAATTGAATTTGAATTGAAGTATTGGAATATTAAATTGAATTCATGTTGAATGAAGCAGAATTCATTGTGCATGTAATGAAATTGTAAATGAAACTGGCGTCAAGGTGAATTGAGTTGAATTCGTACTGAATTCGACTGAACTCAAAGTGAATTTATTAGTTCAACTCAATTTATTAGATCAGTTCAACTCAATTCAAGCTGAAATAATTTCAAAGCAAATTTATTTGAACTGAATTCGAGCTAAATTCATACTGAATTGATCTGAAATTATGTTGGATTGAATGGAATACAATTGAATTTATGTTGAATTGAATTATTTTGAATAATTATTTATTAGTTTGGTTGAGTTTAAAAACTTGTTTAGTATATAATTATGTAAAAATAACTCTGCCCGTTTATTTTCAAAATAAATAAATAAATTATTGGGAAAATTGAACTCAATTTATCGTGAATTGAATCGAATTCATGTTCAATTGAACTTAATTCACTTTGTAATAAACTCAATTCATTGTGAATGTAATTAAATAGAATTTTAATTAACACTAAAGTCAAGGTAAATTGAGTTGAATTCATGCTGAATTGAATTGAACTCGGAAGTGAATTATTAGTGGTCAATTCAACTCAATTCAAGGTTAATAAATTCCAAGGCAAATTAAGTTGAACTGAATTCGAGATCAACTCATGCCGAATTGAGTTTAATTATTATTGAGTTAATCTGAATTCATATTGTATTAAACTGAATGAAATTGAATATATGTTGAATTGAATTATTGGGAAAATGTAACTCAATGAACTCAATGAACTCGAAATTAAACTAAATTCACGTTGACCTAAACAAAATTAATTGTAAATGTAATTAAATTGAATTGTAATTGAAACTGAAGTCAAGGTAAATTGAGTTGAATTCATGCTGAATTGAACTAAACTCAAAGTGAATTAGTGGTCGATTCAACTTAATTCAAGGTGAAAGAATTTCAAAGAAATACGAATTGAATTTAACTGAATTCGAGGTAAATTCAAGCCGAATTGAATTGAATTAATGTTGAGTTGAACTGAATTCACGTTGGATTGAATTGAATTAAACGGAATTTAAGTTGAATTGAATTATTGGTAAATTAAATTAAATTCATTGTAAATTGAATATAAGTTAGTTTCAATTGAGCTGAATTCATGCTGAATTGAACTGAACTCAAAAATGAATTATTAGTGGTCAATTCAACTCAATTCAAAATTAATAAATTCCAAGGAAAATTAAATTGAACTGAATTCGAGGTAAATGAATGCCGAATTGAGTTTAATTCATATTGAGTTGATCTGAATTTATATTGTATTAAATTGAATGAAATTGAATTTATGTTGAATTGAATTATTGGTAAAATGTAACTCAATAAACTCGCAAATTTAACTAAATTCACGTTGAATTAAGGGGGTCGTCTCATGTAAAGGCCGGTTTTTTGTCGCCTTTTTGGATTTTTTTTTTTTGACGAATAATAAAAACAAAATATCTTAAGATTTTTTCTATATATTCATTAACATTTCAAGGAGCTTTTAGAATTATTTCAGCTTAAAATATAAATCCCAATCAACTTTACAGCTGTCGAAAGTGAGTTATGCCAAAAAAATGTTTATCCATGGCTGCAATGATTCCGGCTGTTCTTCTTTTCGGAAATAAAAAAAAAACAACGGCATTTTAATCTCTAGACCTGTGGCTATAGCCGAAAGCAGAATTAAGCCAAAATATTAAAAATTAAATTTTTGGAGCAGTTTAAAAAAAAATACGATTTTCGTCATTTTTTAAATTAAAAACTTATGCCAGATATCTTAATGATTGTGGTTGGGACTAGAACTACGGATGTTCTGAACAAACCATAAAAATTTGAGCGAAATTGGTTCAGTAGTTTTTGATAAATCATGGAAAACAATTTGAAAAATGCAGTTTTGAGAAAAACTATATAAAGTCGATTTCACTCCATATTTTGACTTCAAAAAATTCTTAATGACTTCTCAAATATTAATAAATATGTATTAAACATTCCAAGTTACTGCGTTTTCATGGTTCGTCAAAAAATTTTTTTTTAAAACCCGAAAAAACCGGCCTTTACATGAGGCGACCCCCTTAAACACAATTCATTGTGAATGTAATTAAATTGAATTGTAATAGAAACTGAAGTCAAGGTAAATTGAGTTGAATTCATGCTGAATTGAACTAAACTCAAAGTGAATTAGTGGTCGTTTCAACTTAATTCAAGGTGAAAGAATTTCAAAGAAAGACGAATTGTATTTAACTCAATTCGAGGTAAATTAAAGCCGAATTGAATTGGATTAATGTTGAGTTGAACTGAATTCACGTTGGATTGAATTGAATTAAATGGAATTTAAGTTGAATTGAATTATTGGGAAATTAAATTAAATTCATTGTGAATTGAATAAAAGCTAGTTTCAATTGAGCTGAATTCATGGTGAATTGAACGAAATTTATGGTAAATTGAATTAAATTCATGTGAGATTAAATTGAGTTCTTATTGAATAATTCAATTGATTTTCTCAGTATATATTGGCCTCAATTTAGCTGAATTCCAAGTCAATTCAAGGCGAATTTATTTCTCTTAATTTTAAATGTATTAAAATTTCTGTCACCTCAATTTTAGTGAAAATAACTGAATTTTGAAACAGATGTGCACCTAAATTCAGTAGTGCTTCATTCTGATATTATTTGTCTGGGATTCATATTAATTTTGTTTGTTTAGCTTTAAATGTAAAGAACGTGACCCTTGGTAAAACATGACGCTAGCACCTAGAGTTAGAAGTTAACCTCAGCATGCAAAGTCAGTTCAAGAAAGTGATACGAGTATTAGAATAAACGTTTTACATATTCGTTTATTGTAGGTATCGAATAAACATCGCGATTTGCGTCACAGTCAGAACAGCCTTCTTTTATTATATTTAACACCCGAGAAGCTCGAACGAACGTCTGAATAGGCCATTCACTGAGTTTCTAAGGGACCGTTAAGTTATTCTGCAGATATAATTGACGCTGAAACCTCGTGGGACTTAGAGACATAGAGACTGGCGTAATAAAAGTCCTTACAGATGCCCAGTTATAGATGTATGTGCCTTCATTTTTTTTTCTACCCGTGTTGTACCAACATGGAGAAAGCGAGTACGAAGCTAGCTAAAGAGACAATTAGTCATACCTGATGAAAATTTGCATGTGCGTGGGCGTCCCTGTCAACAAATAACTGAAGAAATTCATTACATTTAATGAATGTTCCGCAATGTAATAAAGTATTAATAAATCTCAATGCCGGGGCTAAATTAATTAATTTTGTAATTACGTGCAGTTTGATTTATGATACTAGAGAAAAAGATCTTCCATTAAAAAGGTGTTTTATTAAAAGACATTTCAATTTTGAGAAAAGTCTCATGATTTATGTTTTCATTTTGCTTCTATTTTGACATCACAAGCTTATTGATTTCTAAATATGAAAATGAGATTATAGAGGACGTGAATGAATGGAAAGAAAGCTTTTATGTATCTCGCTTTAAAGTGAATTCTGAGTGGAAAGACGTCGATTCTGAGTGAAAGAGTAAAGTTTATTGGTTGATCTTGTTTTCTTTGGAGCGCAGCTGTCTGATCTCTTTTTGATTAGGGATGGATGGATGGATGCGCCCTTGACAAAGGTGCAGTCAACGTTTTCTTTTCTCTTCTCGCTGTCAGAGGGTGGCGGTTGTTTCATCTCTCTCACTCCTCTCTTTTCCTTCCCTCATTTCTCTGTCTTTCAAGAGCAAAGTGGAGCTCTCGAGAAGCGCCGGTCCCCCTAAAGAATGCAGAGACGTACTCATTTGCTTAGCCTGTTACAAACGCCCAGCCTGGTGCTAGGTGAAAAACGCACGCACTCACACAATTTTGTACAGTACAAACTGCACCGACACTATCACGTCAACACAGCCTCATAAATACTGTCACACCTACGAGACCGTCTGTAAATACTTAACCGAGCACGTTTGTCTTGTAGAGACGTCTCGTATACTCATACCTATACATAAATAAATGTGTCGCTTGTGTTGCATCGATGAAAAATAGGACTAAGCTTTACTTATCACGGATGACATCTCAGCAGGAAAATTGTTCAGTTAAAAGAACATGGGTCGTTTGTCGCCCCAGAATTTATTGTATTTACCTTTTTTTTTCTGATACAAGCCCGCTCGCTTATATTTAATATCTAAAGAGGAAAATTATTCTTTTAAGAAAAACAAGGCTGTTCCATTTTTGGTACTGGAAACTGTATTCAGTAACCTTCTGATAAGCAACGTAATGAGAAAAAATAATAATCTGACGTTTTTGTAGATGTAACACAATTTTTGTTTTGTTATGCATTTTTTTTTTGGCTAAACAACAAATTCGACAACAAAAATTTGGTTGATCGAATATATGCAATTTTTTATATACAATAATATACAATGTATATATTTATATTTATTTATTATATACAATAATATACAATTTATATATTTATATTTATTTATTATATACAATAATATACAATTTATATATTTATATTTATTTATTATATACAATAATATACAATTTATATATTTATATTCATTTATTATATACAATAATATACAATTTATATAATACAATATATACAATTTATTGTATTTACCTTTTTTTCTGACACAAACCCGCTCGCTTATATTTAATATCTAAAGAGGTAAATTATTCTTTTAAGAAAAACAAGGCTGTTCCATTTTTGGTACTGGAAACTTTATTCAGTAACCATCTGATAAGCAACGCAATGAGAAAAAATAATAATGTGACGTTTTTGTAAATGTAACACAATTTTTATTTTGTTATGCATTTTTTTTTGGGTCAAACAACAGATTCGGCGACAAAAATTTAGTTGATCAAATATGTACAATTTTTTTGTTGGTACAACCATACCTTTGTTCGACCAACCATTTACTTTTCCCAGTGAATATTGCTCTGTAATTCTTAATTTTTCACATACATTGAAGCAGCACAAATAAACATCAAGGTTAAATGTAATTGAAATGCGCAAGACTATAATTTATACTTAAATTGCATGAAATTTAGCATTGATGTTCTGCATTTGTGTTCGTGCTTTGTATTCTCGATGAACATTCAGTTGGAATATTTAGCATCTATTCATTCTATTCTTATCTTTTTACAATAAGTTTTGCAACTTTTGTACACAATTTTTAAAGTAAACTATTTTTTTGAAGTAAAATAAATTTTAAAGTAAACTAAATTCTCGACTAAATCTTAAAGTAAACTAAATCTAACGAAATTTTTGAAACTTCTAATGACACATGCAATATCGTAGAATCACCTAATTTCAGACACCGCTCCAAACTTCAGATACCCATTTTTCTTTGTTTCCAGATACTTGAATGGCAAAAAAGTAACATAAATTAAGCCCAAAGCTTGATATGATGTGAAAAGTTAGTTTTGTATTAAAAAATTAGTATAAACCCAAGAATAATAGGTATCCGAAGTTAGTACCAGTGTCCGAAGTTCTACAGTATTTATTGTTTATTGTGAATGTTATACGCAGCTTATAACACATCCATTACATCCATGGCAAACTCCATCATTTCGCGTGTAAATAGTCTCGGGTCATGAGGCAACATTCGAGAAAATAGGGTCGATTATGGATTAGAATTCACAGTACAGTTAAATAATTTACTCGACGCAAATAAACCAAACGTTGAAAAATAATTCCATTTCCTGTTTCACCTAGGCCAAAATAAGTTATGAATATACCCGTGACTAGTAAAAGTATTAATCGAAGGATACGTCAATTGTTAAACTCAGCATGACTAATAATTGATACACTTATCGCGAACACGTTTATTTCGGATTTCAAATATTTAACGACGAATGGTGATAAAGATAGAGATTAGATTAACCAGCTGTTAAATTAAATGCACTCATACGCGTCTTCCTTATATTATTATTATTATTTATATTTTTATTATTTTGAGTTTAAATTTATGACAGGCCCTTAAGGGACCTGTCATCAATTAAAAATTTCTAAACCCAAAGGACAACATACTACATTCCCGACAAAAACAAAAACAATTTAAAATCAAATTATAGTCACTAAATAAACTGATTATTATTATTACTATTATTTCCTAATATTATACGGCATTTTGGAATTGAATTCATCATACGTTTTTAGCTTCTCGTAATTTTAGCTATTTATTGTAAATATGTCTCTCTAATAGAATAATGTACAATAATAGGCACTAGCAAACAGGATAACGTAAAGCAATAATACTCCGGCAATAATAAGAGGAGCTAATTAAATTACGTCAATGCCAGTAACAGGATCATGTGATTAACTCCGAAGTTAGGTTAGGTCGCGAAGTGCAACGACGCATCGGACTCGGCACAAGTGAACCAAGTTTTGACTCGTTACCAATTTCGAGTCCATTACAATCACTGGTAACCTCCATTTTAGTGGATAATATTCATTTTGTTACACCAACTCGCATCAGCTCTTCCTTTAACTATTTTGAATCGTTTTATCATTTGATTTTGAATCATTTAATCGGAAGTGATATGATTTAATTTACTAATTACAAACATTGAATTTCAAACAATAATTTTTTAAAAATAAAACGCTAAATGCTAAACTAAACAGCAAGGCAGCTGCAGCCTGTTATGCCTCGCCACGTGTGTGGTTATCATCAACTGTTGTAAGAATTACACGATCATGTTGTAATGTCAACAATGTTCGCACCGCTGTCACTGAGGTGGTCGTTTGCGCAACGACCTCACGCTTAATTCGGACTTGCAAATTAATAATGTGAAGAATTTAATAAGAATCGTGACTCTTTCATTTGTTTTCAAGCTTTATTTTTTTTTTGTAAATTTCAGTATAATGATGTTGATCATTTAATTTTTGAATTGCAATCTAAATCAAGAATCTATCTTCCGTCAGACTTGTTTTGCTTCGATATGAGCACTCTCGAGGAACAATCACTCATTTTTTGCACTGTAGTTTTCTTTGATTACAATAAATACAACATGGAAATGATAAATCCATCAATGTTACTTTCAAGGTTAGTTTCCTCCTTTCGACCGTTGCCTTGAGGCTTTGTCGAGTAATTCATCTTTTTTAAGACATTTTTATTATGCTCTACTCAGTGTATTTCTTAATTATCAATTGAAAGTTTCTGTCTCAAAGATATTGCATATATGTTATTAACCCTTAATTGGCATTCGGGGTCACTATGACCCCACGTCTGACGTTACCTCAAGAATTCTTTTTCACTGAAGGTTAACTTTAGTCAAATTTTTTACGTATTTAACCATGTATTTGTTTTTCGCAGAATGAATTATACTACAAGAAAGTTTAACTCTGGAACTTCAGAAAAAGTCTCAAAAGTTAGCCAGGCCCCATATGCCAACTACGTAATTCTAGGAAGGTGTGCCAATGAATAGGAAGGGTTAACAATGAATAATGCATTGCTATTAAATATATTAAATATATTTGGAAGACGAATAAAATTGGTTTTCTTTCACTAAGAAAAAAATACTTTTGAATCTATAACACATGCCATTGTAATCTGCCAAAAGTAGATGCAATTGTCTTAAAATAATATACTATAGAATTTACAGTATCATTGTTGATTCAAAAACGGTAAAATTTGATTCAAAAATAGTAGATTTTAATTCAACAGCGATGCTATGAATTCCACAGCATATTATTTGAAATTTATAGCATCTGCTTTTGGCAGATCGCAATAGCACAAGCTATAGATTCAACAGTATTTTCTTCTCAGTACTACAGAGGATTTTGCTTTTACTCTTGTAATATTCTGTAAGTGAGGTGAATGTTTTGTTCTTGAAACGATCGCGAAAAAAGTAAATGAACAATCGCGGCTTGTATCGATCTCCAATCGCGGTTTGATTTAGGGTCGTTGCGATTACAGCTATGCAATTAAAAGGAGAAAATATGTATTGGACATTATGATAGATTAGTGGAATAAGCAATTTTTAATATGTGATACGTCAGCCATGTGAGCTATATATAATTCGAATGAGTGACAGCATAAATACCTACAGGTCGTACGATTGCGTTAACGCGCACACGAAGCATTTGGTTTCATGCACAGGGTGTCAATTGTAAGTCGATCCCTTCCGCTCTCACTCCACATTCACTATTTTCTTTTGTGAGAAATAAAAGTCATTTCTTTACGATCCAAGTAAAACAAAAATTATATTGAATTAAATATTGTATACATTTCCTATTAAACAAAAAATAAAAATTGCAATTCAAGTCAAGAGCCTATCTTATAAATTGAAATTAGGATTGGTGTTTAGAAGATAAATAAGATTTAATTCTGAGTCAAGGTGGAATTTAGCGACTCATAAAATATTTTATATTTAATTGCTGCCAGATTGAGTGAAGACGTTCTTGTTAAAAGAAAGAATCGCTTGAGGCACTAGTAAAGCGCGTCCTCATTATTGGATGTGTCACGAATTAGCGCATTTTACACTTCTCTATTCATACTAATGTCTATACTATTCGAACTTTCTCAGTATGACACAAATAATCTTTTACTTGTTTAAAATTTATTTCCATTCAATGATATAAATTTCCAGGAAAAAGTTTTGAAATTTTCACAAAACACCAATTAAATTTTTCATACCACACTTGATAGTTCAGTAAATTAAGATATTAGGTATGAGATCGCAAAAGAGAAAGTGTTCAAAAGTAATGCTTTTATTTTGGAATTTTATTTCTTCAGCAAACCGATTTAAATTCTTACAATCTTAACCCTTTAGCTACCAGAGTTGCAAATTTGCAACGTTCACTTTTTTCGATTTTTTAGAATTTTCATGTGATAAACTTAAAATTCTGCAAAATAAATATATGGATTAGATCAAAGTAGAGTATACCGCATCTCGTAAGCTGGTTATAAGTTATCGTATACTCAATAGAAGCTGAAAAAAATTTTTAAAAAATTTAATTTTATTGCAGAAAACAGTCAGAAAATGACCATGCATTATTCCTGAATTTTTTCTGAATTTTTAGACAACGGGAAAAAGGTTTGGTACCTAAAGGGTTAAGAGTATAAATTAAATATAAAATTCTAAATAGTAACATCTCTATTTCCAGCTTTATTTATTTATATTTTATTTTCTGTAACATATATTTATCCAGTGACGATTTAATTATAACCCAATTATAAGAAAACTTTTATCACGTCAGGATGACAAGTAAAATATCTGACAATTATTATGAGGTTGATAATTTAAGGTTCTTGAGATCCAGACAATTTGTATAATTAACTATCTCAAAGTATAATTATCTCTCTTAAACTATATATGTATTATTACGTCTCACCTAAATACGGAAATAACGATAATTTCCATGTAAAAATTTTTTCGCTCAAATGAGATTATTGAAATAGTTTAATTAAAGTATTTAAACAAAGTATCAGGTGGCGGAAAATTCGATACTTCAAAATATCAGCATATTCCAAAGTTTGTTATCAATAATATTACGAATTTACGCCGGATTAGGTGAAACCCGAAGCGTTCGATGCATCCGTTCCCCCTTCCCTTTTATTCATCACCCCACTCGGTTTTATTTCCTCCTTGGTCCACAGTACATGGTGTACACGATGCATAAGTTGTGTTACACTCTTGCTCGATACCGTCGCATAAATCACAACGTGCTGATTCATAATAAATAATACAGCAATCGAGTGCTTGATCATGCGGTTAAAAATCTCATAATGTAGGTACCTGATGTATTGTATGTATCGATACCCAACTTTAATTTTTATATATGCCTTGCATTATTAGTTACTTCGAAATCAAACACTGAGAAAAAACATTTTGTTCATTGAACAAAATTACTTGGTTGATTAAAAAGAAAGATATTTGGCTAAGTGAAAAAAATTTCATTAATTTTATTACCAAAAAATTTTGGTTGACGCAGCCAAACATTTTTGTTGATTCAGCCACATATTTTTCTGAGTGCTTATTTTGTAATTTGTTGTGTGAAAACTTTAATAATATTTGAGCAAGAATATTGAATGCGTTATAAAATTAATAAATGATCATCAGTATTAATTAATTATATTTATGAAATAATTAAATTCATACGTTGTTTTTAAATTACAAGTATGTGACCGAGGAATATAATAATGTAAACGAGTTTTTTTGTGGAAGCCTAGTTTTTAATGTCCACGGTAATAAATAAATGATATTCATGTGCGGTATGATAATAATTACAATGCATAATACATTGCTGTCGCAGTGCAAGAAGTAATAAATTAATACTGAATAAATAATGTTAATGCAGGGTACGCTGATAATTATGCTAAATAATAGAGAATTGCGTTAACTCGCGATCGGGAGATTAAGGCGATTTTTAATTCCAATCGCAAATAATGATTTTGCCACAGGAAAGTTACTACGCACATATTTATATAATAAAACTTAATAATTAAATTCTCGCGTTTCAAGAATGCATGAATTTTATTAAATTTGTAATTCTTATTATGTCAGTTACGAAAGGCAAACAAAACACATTTAAAGAAACGTACAAGTGTTATCCCGGGACTTACAAAATACAAGTGTCGCCTCTGCATATGAGAATTACGTCATGTAATGGAATTCCACGTAGTTTCAAGATCTTAAATTTTTAATACGCGGCATATATTTATAATTTATATTTGCTTCAATATTTTATACTCTGGGAAAGTGGAAACGAGTCGATAAAAAATAACATAAAAAAAACAATATCACAGAAAAAAGTGAGGATATTTGTTACAGATAGAAGAATAAATTTCTATTAAATTATTCTGATATTTTGGGTAAAATTTATCCTGTGAAGTTAATATTTGTTACAGGTAATTTTGACCCCGGAAATGGGAAAGAGGATAAACTTTCTTTTTTTTCTGTGATTGTTTTAGTTATGGAAAACATGAATTATGAAAAAATTTATATATAGGAACTGAATAGATTTCTCTCTGTCTGCTGAGTTTGTTAAAATCGAGTGGGAACGATCGGAAGTAAGCAGTTTCAATGGCTGCACACTTTGAGACACTCCTGGGACCAATTGCCTCGAATCCCAGCGACGTTTTCGCGTCGTCTCGTCGGTACTTAACACTCACCTTACAGCCAGCGAGAGGATTAATGAACCTTCCAACGAATGACTTTATCTCCCATTCCAGTAATTCCCTGAATCACGGGAAACCGAAAGAATTTCGATTCAGATCAAGTGGATTCATGTGAAGTAGGAAACGAATACGAAGAGGAAAAGACTACGAAAAATCGGTAAAAAGTCGAGTTAGAGAACTGTAGCTGATGCTGGTCGCTTAGTTCGCTCTGTATCCTTAAATATTAATGACTTAATTATCCGTCGTTCATTAATAATCTACCTCTCGCAGCGAGGCGTCACGTGGGTGTCTGCGTTATGCTGCATACGTGCATACTATTCAGAATCCCCTAACCCTCAGTCTCTTTCACCCTCAGTCCACCTCCCAGGGACAGAAATTATCTGAATTGAAGCATGACACTCGCTGTGTTAACTCTACACCATAGGTTCTATAAGGACATTTTAATATTAGTTGGATAATTTAGTTCATTATTTTGAAAAATACCTATTTCTTATATTAATAAATTTTTGTTTGAAATATTAAGAAAACCTACACTTATCAACAAACCACTTTGTGTAAAGAAAAGTAACTTTACAGAAAATGGTTCACACATGAAATGCAACTTGCATATTCATTTTCATTTCAATTTTCATTTCTTAATCACACTTTTCGGCTCACTGGAGACAGATATATTCCATTGAAAAAAGAGGGAGGAGAGAGGAAAAAAATTTGTTCATTAAATTATCGGGGTAATGATCTTTGTTAACTTTGACTTGTTGTTTTAATGCAAAAGGTTCTTGTCAAATACATACTTTAATTTTTCCTCTTGCAATTATTAAAAATGTGAAGTTCTTTGAAAGAGAAACATAGGAAGTGTATTGTAGATAAAAATTTCATCCTGCAAATTAAACAATATCCTAAATAACAAAATGATAAAAAATCAACCAAATAGAATATTTTCAAGAATTTTTTGAGACAAAGTGAGCTAGTGATCATTATCATTAAATTATGTTAAAATTAGTAATGGGCCTATTTTCCTCGAGTTCCTAAATCATGATGAAAATTTATTATTCTTTTAACTTTTTTAAAAAAATTATTATTTTATAACTTGACTAAATCCAATTATTTTATCTGCCAATCTTGCTCTCTCTCAATCTGAATCAGTTAAAGACTTATACATAATTATTAGTGAAATTCATGTATGATTTCTTGCTGTAAGGATTAGTAAAAATTAGGTAATTTTCAGTTAAAACAGGGTAGCCATATGTAAAGGAAGTCAGGGAATTGCAAAAATATTTGTTCTGGAAATGTCAGGGAAATACGAGCAGCTGGTAGGGAAAATAGAAATTGATGTACACTCATACCTAGATTATGGGCCAGGCTCGGGGGTAGACGGTCCAAAATCTAATCCTATTAAACTCCAGTTTGA
>JBAGKK010490199.1:0-15890 GCA_037177015.1 Euceroptres primus
ATTTATATGTACAAAGGTTGTTATAAAATAAATTTGATTATTAGTTGATAAAATTTCTTCGTGAATTTTTTCAATTCCTGTTTTTTTTCTTTGTTTTTCATCATAAATTGTTACAGAATTATATGAATATTTTGTTAAATTAATATCACTTTCTTTTGATTGTTTTATTTTTTTATTTTCTTTTTGAAGTTGTTTAATTTCCTTTGCTAGTTCTTGAATGGTTGTTTGTAATTTTGATATTTTTTCTGTATTTGAAATTGAAGTTAATATTGGTAAATTTAAGTAATTTTTCAATTTTGTTCATATATAACTATTGGTTTCTTGCTCTTTATCATTATCTGTTAAACTACTAGTAACTATCTCTGAATTTTCTGTATTATTTTCTGATAGGTCATCGTTAATTATTACATCTACTAATTGATTATTAGCATTATTTTTTTCAATTATTTTAAATGTTGATATCAGTTTTACAAAAACTGATATTTTTTAGTAGTTTTTCTACTTTTATAGCATTATAAAATCCGTGATCGTAATGAAATCTTATATCAGGCGAGAATTTCATATTGATTTTATTAGTAATAAAATTTCTGATAGCATTTTTAGAATTATTTAATGCATCGATAATTTCATCTATTGTTAGTTTAGTATTAAAAGGCACGAAATAACAATTAGCTATGTTTAGATTAGCAGTAACTATAACTTTCGTAATAGTGAGAGGACAATCAAAAAGTCTGCTATCCAGCATTTTACCACGTCTTAGAATTTCGATTAATGCTTCATTTATAATGCTTGCTAATTTTTGTTGTCTATGAGAATTAGTTTTGGTTAATTTTTTCATGAGTTAAAATATATACAATTCTAGAGCATAATAGCATGCTTTTGCCAAACAACCAATACCTAAAAATTTTAGAAATTTTGTTTTAAACAAACCAGAGAATAAAGAAATAAAGCATCCCCAAAAAGGATAGGCCATTAAGAAAATTATAAATATGAGATATTTATAATTACAAAGTTTTGAGTAAGTTTAGTAATGATGAGTTAAAGAATATAAATGGTCATAAACAATTTTTTGTAGAAAGTATTACTAGTTGAATTATTGATAGTGAAAATATTATGAATAAATATAATAAAAAATAATTAATATATTACAAAAATATTAAAGAATATTTTCATTTTTATGTTTTCTACATAGGTAAACATAAAGTTGCGTTTCTTTTTCTTTTTTAATTTTTTCTAATTCTTTTTTTATTTCTTCAATTAATAAAATATCATATAATATCATATATTATATATATTATATATATATATACATATATATTAAACGAGAAGTGAACAGAACATGATAAATCCATTTTAAAAGAAAGACTACTATCCTGGAAACTGGTCAAAAGATAGTAATCCTTATGTTAAAATGGATTTTTGACACAGTGTGCGTAAAATGCGTTTTTACACACCCATACTAGTGCGTAAAACGACTTATTACGATACAGTGTTTTACGCACTAATATGTCTGTGTAAAAACGCATTTTACGCACACTGTGTCAGAAAATATCGTATGCAACTTGTGCGTACGATTTACACACTTGTGGTCATCGCGTGTGTAAAACCGAATTTTACGCACATGTTGTATAATATACTATTTTGCACAGTGTGTGTAAAATGCGTTTTTACACACCCATATTAGTGCGTAAAACGGCTTATGACACACCCACTGATATGGGTGTGTTAAAAACGCATTTTACGCACCCTGTGTCAAAAAAAATCGTATGCAACTCGTGCGTACGATTTACACACTTGTGGTGATCGCGTGTGTAAAACCGCATTTTACGCACATGTTGCATAATATACTAATAGAACACTCTAACCTCAAAATCTCAACTTTGACATGATTTTTTGGCTCTCGTGGTATAAAATACTGTTCGAAACTTGTGTGAAAGGTGATTTTTAGCGCACTTAACTTTTCTCACTCGCTTCGCTCGTGCGAAAAACGTCTCGTGCGCTAAATAGTCACTTCTCACACACGTATCGAAATGTATATGATGTTTTGTCCGTTTACTCCACAAACAGGGTAATTACGCTGCACAGTGGGAAAAAAGCACCTTTTTGGAGAAAAATCGACCGACAGTACAATTCTTAACGGATTTGTTGTGATCGCGTTTGTTTTGATCGGATTATTTCTTTTGTTTTTTTTTTTTTTTGGAAATGACATGTCTGTACAAACAGGGTAATTACGCTGCACAATGGAAAAATCATCTTTTTTGAACAAAAATCGACCGACAGAACAATTCTTAACGGATTTTGATGTTTTCTTTTTTTTTTTTAGAAATGACCGTAAGTCTTCCGGGTATAACGAGTGACTGCGAATACACTTTAACTAAACAAAAATTTCTTATTTAACAACAAAGTTTAAACTTTTTTTTGTCTAACTTTTCAATGATACTATTTCTTTTAAGATTTTCAAATTTATTAAAACAGGTCATATAAATGTACTGACAAACTGCAAATAATGTTCAGTAGGTTAGAGTAAGGAAATAAATTGAACAAACTATTGAACAAAAGTCATTTTTTCGTGATTCGCAATGATTAGCTATTTTAAGTCCACAGATTTTGTATAAAATATAACAGATAATATTTTAAAGAATAGCTGCTGTTTACCAATTATTTCAAAAAATTTTATAAACAAATCCACACTTTAATCATTTTTTTATGTACAGGCTTCTTTTTTTTTTGCGGAATCAACTTGAATGTTTTGCCAAAAACTCCTTGATGTCATATTTTTCATAATTACAAAATATTTTTCATAATTACAAAAACTGTGAATTATGTAAACAATTTTTATAAACAAATTCACATTTTGGCCATTTTTCATGAATAGGTCTAATTTATTTTTGCGGAATGAACTAGGAGTGCTTTCCAGGGACTCGTTGCTATCATATTTTTCCTAATTACAAAAACTGTTAATTAAATATAAAATTTTTATAAACAAATGCACATTTTGACCATTTTTTCATAAATAGACCTAATTTTTTGTAGAATGAATTAGAAATGTCTTTCCAAGGACGCTTTGTTATTATATTTTTCATAGTGACAAAAACTGGTAATCATATAAACAATTTTCACAAACAAATGCACATTTTCACCAATTTTTCATTAATAGACTTCATTTTTTTGCGGCATCATCTCGAAATGTTTTGCCAAAGACTCCTTGCTGTCATTTTTTCATAATGACAATAATTGTTAATTATATAAAAAAATTTTACTTACAAATTCACATTTCGACCACTTTTTCACGAATAGGACTAATTTTTTTTTGCAAAATGAACTAGAAATGTCTTTCCAGGGACTCCTTGCTCTCATATTTATTACAGTAACAAAAAATGTTAATTATATAAACAATTTTTATACACAAATGTACATTTTGGCCAATTTTTCATGAATAGGCCTAATTGTTTGTGGAATAAACTAGAAACGTCTTTCCAAGGACGTCTTGCTATTATATTGTACATAGTGACAAAAACTGTTAATTATATAAACAATTTTTATAAACAAATTCACATATTGACCACTTTTTCATGAATACACTGCATCTTTTGCGGAATCAACATAAAATTTCTTGCCAAAGACTCCTTGCTGTCGCTTTTTTCATAATGACAATAATTGTTAATTATATAAAAAATTGTTATCGACAAATGCACATTTTGACCATTTTTTCATGACTAGGACTAATTTTTTGTGCGGAATGAACTAGAAATGTCTTTCCAGGGACTCCTTGCTCTCGTATTTATTATTCTGACAAAAAATGTTAAATATATAAACAATTTTTATAAACAAATGCACATTTTTGCCATTTTTTCATGAATAGGCCTAATTTTTTGCGGAATAAACTAGAAATGTCTCTTCAAGAACGGCTTGCTATTTTATTTTTCATAGTGACAAAAACGGTTAATTCCATAAACAATTTTTATAAACAAATTCACATACTGAACACTTTTTCATGAATACACTGCATTTTTTGCGGAATCAACACGAAATGCTTTGCCAAAGAGTCCTTGCTGCCATGTTTTCCATGACAATAATTGTTAATTATATAAAAAATTTTTATAAACAAGTGTACATTTTCACTATTTTTGCATTAATAGGCTTCATTTTTTTACGGAATCAACTCGAAATGTTTTGCCAAAGACTCCTTGCTGCCATATTTTCCATAATGACAATAATTGTTAATTATGTAAGCAATTTTTATAAACAAATGCACATTTTTACAACTGTTATATGACAATTGACTTCATTTTTTTTGCAGAATCAACTTAAATTGTCTTGTCAAAGACTCCTTGCTGTCATATTTTTCAGTGACAAAAACTGTTAGTTATATAAACAATTTTTATAAACAGACTCACATTTTCACCACTTTTTCATAAGTAGGTTTAATTTTCGTCTAAGGAAATAATAGCTTCTATCAATTTGAAATATATGACATCAAGGAGTCCCTGGAATGACATTTCTAGTTCATTCCGCAAAAAAATTTTCCTATTCATGAAAAAATGGTGAAAATGTGCATTTGTTTATAAAAAGTTTTTATATAATTAACAATTATTGTCATTATGAAAAATGAGACAAGGCACTCTTGGAAGAACATTTCTAGGTTATTCCGCAAAAATTTAAGCCTATTCACGAAAAAATGGCCAAAATGTGCATTTGTTTATAAAAATTCTTTAAATAATTAACAGTTTTTATAGTTATGAAAAATATTTTGTAATTATGAAAAATATGACAGCAAGGAGTCTTCGGCAAAACATTTCAAGTTGATTCCGCAAAAATTCATGAAAAAATGGTTACAGTGTGCATTTGTTTATAAAAATTGTTTAAATAATTGGTAAACAGCAGATATTCGTGACTAATTGTGAGTGCACATTATTATCTGTCATATTTCATACAAAATCTATGGATTTAAAATAGCTAATCATTGCGAATCACGAAAAAATGACTTTTGTTCAAAAGTTAGTTTATAACATTATAGACAATTTTTTCTTTACTCTTACCTACTGGACATTATTTTTAGTTAGTTATTACATTGATTTATAAATCTTAAATAATAAATAAATTGAAAATAATAAATTTTAAAGTCTTAAAGGAAATGGTATCACCGAAAAGTTAGACAAAAAAAAGTTTAAACTTTCTTGGTTAATAACAAATTTTTGTTTAGTTAGAGTGAAATATTCGCAGTCACTCGTTATACCTGGAAGACTTTCGGTCATTTATTTAAAAAAAACATCAAAATCTGTTAAGAATTGTACTGTCGATGGATTTTTGTCCAAAAAAGGTGCTTTTTCCCCACTGTACGCTGGGACTTTCCATAAAGTATGTAGCCCGTTATACAGGGACGTAAGAATTGGCGTGAAGGACGGGTTGCATACTTTTTGGAAAGCCCCAGAGTAATTACCCTGTACATTTATATCGATTGTGAGTGCTACCAACCATACAACAAAGTGTAGAAAGTGTAGAAAAAGACATGGAATAGGGGCATTACCCTCGCCTATACAGGGGCTTTATGTCATACTTAGATGAATCACGGGGTTCAGTTATTGTACGGGATTACTTACATGTAAGCTGCGAGGAGACATCACTCAGAAAAGAAGAGGAAGTAAAGAAATGATTAATTTAAGGATGATAAGGGATAGTTTTGTTATTTGGATTTGAGAAGGAAAATGACTTTTTAAATTGGAATTATATAAGTGTATCCGATTTTATATAAAATAAGTGTATCCGATTTTATATTCATTGAATTGAAAAGCAATCATGCTTGAAAAGTTCCGAACTCAAATATTAATTTAGGGGTAGTAGAATTTTAAAACATCCCAAACTGAAAGTATAGACAAAACTAAATTGGAAACGGAAAAGAAAATTTTCAATTTCTATTTAAATTCTCGAATTCTTGAAGCTTTTGTTCCAAAATCTTCGATTAAAAATTTACTTTTTTTATAAGAAACTCAATTTCAGACCATTTGCTTCCCAAATCGAAGATAATAAATTGAACGAAGAATAATTTGTGTGCACACAAATAATTATGGATAATCATGAAACATTGAAGGAGTTTGGAGTTCATTTTAAAATATAAAAAAGGTTCGATAGAATAAAATGTTTAAACTGAGTTTGGAACTGTGACTTTTAAAAAAATAATTTTTAATATCTTGTTCCAGTGTAACATATTTTAATGTATTATCTTCTTATTTGTTTCAGGTAAGTTTCTATTATAATGCCTATTCCCCTCTTCACTGATCTGGTAAGCAAATTAATTTATTCTTGTAACCAAAAAAGAAAGAAACTATTATTAAATTACTAGTAACTATTTTAATAATAGTTACTTATTGTTTTGTGTTTAGTCTCGACCTTTTAAATGTAGGTACTAGTAGTGAAACATGGATTTGAAGGGCAATGGTAAAAAAACGGTTGTAGTTTTAAAACGTTTCGGTCCAGGTTTTGGACCCTCATCAGTTAAATAAAATTTTATTGTCTGTGAAAAAAATATATACCCTGAAGGTGAAAAGTTGTAAGTAAAGAAGAAAGTTATAAAAGTATTACAAAAAATTCAAGATTAGAATATAAAATAATATAAGAATAAGGGAGGTATTTCATATTGACTAAAATTGGAGGGCCTCTTTTTATGAGACAACCTCGCTTATTCTTATATTATTTTATATTCTAATCTTGACTTTTTTGTAATACTTTTATAACTTTTTTTTAAACTTACAACTTTCCCCTTTCAGTGTATATATCTTTTTTGATAGACACGAAAATTTTACTTAACTGATGAGGGTCCAAAACCCCCCCTTCAGTGTATATTTTTTTTTGACAAACACGAAAATTTTACTTAACTGATGAGGGTCCAAAATCGGGACCGAAACGTTTTAAAACTACAACCGTTTTTTTATCATTGACCTTCAAATCCATGACTGATGCTTCACTACTAGTAACTATTACTACTAGTAACTACTATTACTACTAGTAACTATTAAAAAAGTAACTGTTATTTAATTCCTTCAATTAATTTCCTATCAAAATCTTCTAAATCAACTCATCCGACTAAAATAAATTCCTACGTTTTCGATTTTTAAATTGCAATCATCTAAAGACGAAATCCATTTCAAATCAGGCAGGTTCTACACTTGAAGTCGCAGAATCTCTCGGGAATCAAATATGTTGGTTTTCATAGGAAATTAGGCGATACGTATTTTTGCGATTTGTGAACAAAAATTTCTACAAAGTTATGGGTATTTGATTTTTTGCTTTCTTTAAAAAAAAGACAAATTTTTTTTAAACTTCTATAACTTTTGACCTAATTGAGATATTTAAGATGTCTTGACAGATTCCGGTTGCGTTTATCGTCTTCTTTCGAAATCTGACCGAAAATTTAAAAAATGTTCAAAATTAACAAAATGGCGGTAGTTTTTCTGAAAATATTTATAGTCGATTTTCTCAAAAAAAACCCACATTTATATTTTTTACCAATTTTTTGTTGAATTTGTATTATCATAGGGAAGAAAAAATGTTAAGATAGTTTGCACAATTAAAAATTGTGCAATCGCAATTAAAAATTAATTTTTTTATTTTTCCCGGAAATGATGCAAGATATCATAAATGAGTAAAAGAACTTTTTGTAGAAGTTTTTTAAATATGCAAACTATTTTTTTCACATTTTTTCGTATCTGTAATTTTTTTCAAAAAAATGCAAAAATTCGATTTTATGAAAAAAATTTTCCTGGCCACAAAAAACATTTAGCCCGCATAAAACTCACAAGATGTCTTCCCTATGATGGTAAAAATTCAACAAAAAATTGGCAAAAAATATAAGAGTGGGTTTTTTGAGAAAATCGACTATAAATATTTTTAGGAAAACCACCGCCATTTTTTTAATTTTTAAATTTTTTTAAATTTTCGGTCGGATTTCGAAAGAAGAAACGCTACCAGAATCTTGGAACAAATCTTAAATATCTCAAATAGGTCAAAAGTTATAGAAGTTTAAAGAAAAAAATTGAGTTTTTTTAAAAATACAAAGCAAAAAATTCAAATACCCATAACTTTGTAGAAATTTTTTTTTCCACAAATCGCAAAAATACGTATGGCCTAATTTGCTCTAAAAAACAACATATTTTGTCCCCGAGATTCTGCGACTTCAAGTGTAGAACCTGTCTGATTTGAAATGGATTCGGTCTAAAGTAAAATATTATATTATGCACTGTGCGTAAAACCGTACGCACGAGTTGCATACGATATTTTTTGACACAGTGTGCGTAAAATGCGTTTTTTCAGACCCATATTAGTGGGTGTGTAATAAGCCGTTTTACTCACTAATACGGGTTAAAAATCTGGAAGAGACTAAATATTAGTGGGTGTGTAATAAGCCGTTTTACGCACTAATGTGGGTGTGTAAAAACGCATTTTACGCACACTGTGCCAAAAAGAATCATTCACACAATAACAAATCAGCTTCTAATTAAATTTGCACGAATTCACTGTCTTCAATTTCACCACTAACGGCCAGCAAAAATGTTAATTGCCTTTTCTCCCCTTCTCGACATTCCACGAGGAAATTCAGTGGGCGGTTGGGCACGATTCGGGTGAATCACGTGGATGCAAAATGCATTTACCGTACTTCACTGAAAGTGCAAATAGACGTCAGACTCGGAGTGTAACAAAAAGACGGTAACGCTTCCTATAGTAACGATTGCGTGCATTTATAGGTCATGGCTTTAGTTAAATGTTTCCGGGTGACGGATGTCACGAAGCTTGTGCCACCCCCCCCCACCCCCTATTCGCTCAACCCTTATTTCCCCATTTCACCAGGTCGTCTTCCGCCCCTTTGATAAACAGGACCCCGTTATAACCACATAATATTCACCACCTTATTCGTTTCCTAAAATACACACACTCACACATGCGGGTATAAATTTATATAAGCACCTATACAGATTCAAGGAGAGAGAGAGCGCGCGTGACAGATAGAAATTTCGTGCAATAAATGTCAGACGTGCTCTTGCATTGTGTAGCTTCCTTCTCGTCTCCAGACACGTGCACACCTACCGGGTGTCTATAATCTCGAAAGTTGGAAAAAGTTGATTTTTTATGGAAAATTGTTTTTTAAAAGATTTTTTGATTGTTTAATTACACTAGTTTACAGTCATTTTGCCCACCATGTCTCACTCTGATTTGCCCATGTATTTTGGCCCACTAAACACGAAAATCACACTTAAAAATTTTTTTATGAAAGCGTTTTTGAGATATCAATGTTCAAAATTTATTTCAATTTTCCGACGTTTTTGAGTATATCTCGAGTTCTAATTGACTGATTTTCCTAAATGAGCACTCAAATTGAAGGCAACTGAATTCTCTACAACTTTCTATGGTAAAGTTTTTAGATCGGCCCAGTAGTTCAGATGCTAGTGATTTTAATAAGTTGGAAATAGTTGCAGTTTTTATTCTTCCCAGGACGATATGTGCATTTTCGACCTCGATTTTTGCCGAAAAACCTAATTTTTCCAACGTATTAAAATCGCTAGCATCTAAACTACTGGGCCGATCTGAAAACTTTAGAAGAAACAATAGAAGAAAACAATAGAAAGTTGTACAGGATTCAGTTTCCTTCAATTTGAGCGCTCGTTTAGAGAAATCAGTCAATTAGAACTCAAGATATACTCAAAAACGTCGAAACAACTCTGAAGATTGAAAAAAATTTCAAACATTGATATCTCGAAAACACTTCTATAAAAAAATTTTCTGTGTGATTTTCGTGTTTAGTGGGCCAAAATACATTAAAAAATCATAAAGATGTAGTGGGCAGAAAACATGTTTAATTTTGTAAACTAGTGTTATTATTTCAGGGATCACGGTGGTTCAGTAGTTCATTTTTAGGGAAAAGAGGTAATTTTTTTTCGAAAAACGGGATTTTTTTTAAAGGGGAAGTTTGTTTCTCTTAAAAATATCAAGGAAGCAGCAGTTCTCCAGAGTTTTAAAAAATCTTCAAAAATTTTAGATTCCTGTCTAGAATCTAATAAAATACTCCTCTTTCTATACTTTCAGAATCTTTGAAATGCTCTAGAATTTTTTAAAATCCTTCTTTACTTATAGACTTGTCAATAAACTTTTAAAATCTTCTAGAATATTTTTGATTTTCCATAAACTTTTAGATTCATTAAATTTTTTAAAATACCAAAAAATCCTCTACAGTCTAGATTTTTGATTTTTAGAATCTCCCAGAGACTTCTTAATTCTTTTCAAATCTTTCATAAACTTCTAAAATCTTCTAGTCTCTTCCACACTTTTTTTTTTGAAGACCCGAAAAGTCTAAAAAATTTTAAGAAGATTCGGAAAACATTCTAGAAGATTCTCCAAGATTATTAGTCTTTTGTAGACTTGAAATGATTCTATTTTGCAGAATTCTGGAAATTCTAATCTTGTAAAAATTTGGAAATTGTGGGAAATTAAAGAAAAGATAACGGGATTTTTTTTTAAAAAAGGGAAAGTACTTTTCTTTTAAAAACACCAAGGAAGCTGCAATTCTCTAGTCTTAAAAAATCGTCAAAAATCTTAGATTCCTGTCTAGAATCTAATAAAACACTCCTCAAATTTCTATTCTTTCAGAATCTTTAAAATGCTCTAGAATTTTTTTAAATCCTTCATGACTTCTGGACTTGTTAATAAACTTTTAAAATCTTCTAGAATATTTTTGATTTTCCATAAACTTAAATTCAACTTAAATTAAAACTTAGATGCATTACATTTTTTGAAATACCAAAAAAATCCTCTACAGTCTAGATTTTTGGGTTTTAGAATCTCCCAGAGACTTCTTAATTCTTTCCAAATCTTCCATAAACTTCTAAAATCTTCTAGTCTCTTCCAGATTTTTTTTTGAAGACTCGAAAAATCTACAGAATTTTAGGAAGATTCTGAAAACATTCCAGAAGATTCTTCAAAATTATTAGTCTTTTGTAGACTTGAGATGGTTTTGGGATTCTGGGATTTCTGCAGAATTCTGGAAATTTTAATCTTTTAAAAATTTTGAAATTGCGGGAAATTAAATAAAAGATTCTCACTAAATTTGAATCAGTCAAATTGATTAGTCAAATTAGTCAAATTTAATTCATCAGCGACTCAATTCTCGTTATGGCAATTAGTAGAATTCTATTGACAATCAGTGGAAAATTACTAAAATTTCAGTAGATTTCTCCTGATTCATTAGTAAAAATGATAACTGAAATTTCAGTAAGCATCACTGAAACTTTAGTTATCTTTTCTATCGGTGAATCAGTAGAAATCTACTGAAATTTTAGTAATTTTCCACTGATTGTCAGTAGAATTCTACTAATTTCCATAGCAAGAATTCAGTCACTGATGAATTAGTGAAATTTGACTAATTTAGATTTCGAGAGTTGAAAGAGTTTCTGAATGTCACAAGTGTCTATTTCTCATAATTCTTAGAAAATTATTTGGAACTTTAAATATAAAAAGGGAAAAAGGGGGAAAAACACTTTTAAAAAGTGATTTTAGGGAATGTTAGGGGGGAAAAGGGTGAAATGAGAAAAAAAGGAAAATAGGGACTGATTGTAATCCCTGTTATTTGAGAGTTTATAAGTGAAATTGCAGACGATCGAGTTGGAAACTTTTAAATTACACTCAGAAAGAAAATTGTTTTGTCTAAAATAAATCATTTAATTAGATTTGTTAACTCACAATATAAGTAAAAAGACAAAAATAATTGCAAATCTACTAAATTTCAGTGTCATTTTGAAAAAAAAAGTATGAATAAGTCTTAAATACGAAGCCAAATTTTAAAAATTCTTAGAGGTTTGGAAAGCTCGCTATCTTTAATTATTTTCCTTGAAAAACTTGAGAAGATTTCCACAATAAAAACGGCAAGATCCTGATTTTTTGATATTTCATTTTTTTAGAAAGTTATAGTTTCGTTCGTATTTAAAAGAACATTTTATTAGTTTATTCTGGATTTGTTTTCCAGTCGAGAGTCTGAAATACAAAGCTTTAAAATTAAAATCGAAAAAAAACGATAACTTCAACTCAAAAGGACTCGAAATGGCACGCTTGTAACTTTCAAGCGCTGGAAAATTGGCTTTCACTAAATGCAAAGACTCGAAAGTTGTAAAATAAAAAATGTTGAAACATTTATTTCTCTCGTGCAAAATTCCAGAAAAAGTTTAACGACATGGAATAATGTTGTTACTTTCAAGATTTTGCACGTCAAAAGAAACTGAGAATTTCCGAGACTGAAACAAAATGTTTACGGTTAGTTGAACGCAAAGTAAAACAGTAGTGAGTACAGGAAAGTGTTGACGGACGCTCGTGCGAATTCTACAAGTCTGACCATATATAAATTTGTTCCACTTGCCGACTCTGTTCCTCTGTCGCCATCCTCGGACAACCTTTTAGTTTCCGGTTTCAGACAAGATTGCTGAAATAATATTTAAATCTTCATCCTCTGAGAATTATATTTCAATTAAACTGATGAAATTACAATTAAACTAATGAAATTACAATTAAATTAATTAAATTCTCATTTTCCTTAATTTAAGAAACTCCAAATTTAATTCAGAATCTCTTATAAAGATGAAGGCTTTTCGAGATATTTCTGGACTATAATAAATAAGATATAATTTCCAATAAGAAGACGTATCTCAATATTAAAGTAGAATATATCATGAAAGTGAGGATTCAACTTCCGGGTTGTTCCCTCCTTTTTCCAGAACATTTTCAGAGTGACCTTTTTGGATCCCCTAAGGACGAACTAAAATAATAGTGATTTAAGGGACAGTTCCCTGAAATATTGTGTATATCTTCCTTAAGGAAGAATGGCTCCATTTTCATAAATTTGTAACTTTTTTTTGTAGTCTTCTTATTTATCGAATAAATTTACTTTGAATCTGGTGAAGTTTTTCTTCACCTAAAATTCAATTTTTCAAAAATTTGAAAGAAGAGAAGACCGAAAAATTTTATATGCCAAATCCGGAACCTGTAAATTGAAGACCCCAAGAATTCAACCATTTTTTAATTGAAAGCTCTCGAAATTGCCATCCACCAAAGGAACCGAAAAAAAGTCCTTTCAATCAAATCGAATACCTTCAAATTACTCTAGTCTGAAAACTAACAACTGGAAAAATTAAGGATGTTCATTCCTTATCGTACCCCAAATTTTTAAAATAGGTTTATGAAATCGGGGAAAATTATTTGGTTAAATATAATAAATTTTAAAAGAAAAATGAATAGAAAATGATGAATGATGAAATGATGAATGAAAATGATGAATAGAAAATAGTAGCTGAATCTAAAATGGTTTATTTAATATTAGTGATTTGAGATTTTCTTTCGATTTAGAAAAGAAAACGTAATTCTGATTCAATCTGCATCATTGATAGTGTATTTTGTTCTTGAAAATATTACCTACAATTCTATTTGGATGAGTTTTATTAGAAATAAGCTTGCTATGTAAATAGCTGGTTAGATAAAATATTATTTAATTAACAATTGACTAATATTTATATTATCATAATATTTATATTAGTTAATTAACCATTAACTAATATTAGTTAATAACAATTTGTTTCTGTCAATTTAACTGTATTTTAATAAGAACCACCCAAAAAGAATATTGCAGATAATATTTTAAAGAACAATATAAGCTATCAATGATGAAGATTAAATCAAAATTATCAAAATATCTACACAATTGCCCAATTTTTCTTAAAAGTGAAAGAAAAAATACAAAATCTTAAATAACTAATGTTAAACTAACAATTACAGATTCAACTATTTTTTTCTACATCACAATTAGATTTCTCTTTATAAATTTGTTATATTTAAAAATATGATTATTTAAAAATTATTATTATTAATATTATTATTTTAAAATTATTTATTTTCTGGGATTTTACAAACTATTTCGAAAATTATTAAATTTCAGATAAAAAACATTTTTCAATTGTTTAAACAATTTCAATCTGTTTAAATGTTTTTGCCGCAATAAATCATAAAAGGTTTGTATTTTTCTGAAATTAATTGACTGTTCATGAATGTTAGGAGCAACATTTTTTTTCATGAAGAAATTTTTCAATTGATAATAAGAGGTGAACATTAGGGTGGTTCAAAAATGCATTACGAAAATTTTTTTGATCTTTGAGGACAATGATCCCTTCAGATTTGGTAAAATTCCCTAAAAAAGTAAATGCATATTTTTTCTTTTTTTTTTTACCATTTTAAGACGGGCCCCCGAGCCTTTGAAATTAAAGTTTAAATGAGAAAAGCTCCCTTTTCAGAAAAATGACCAAAACAAATACTTGTTATATACTTTTTATAAATTAACTTCCAATCACTTGTTATGAACTGTTCAACGATTAATTTCCAATGAATAACTTTTCATTTTGACCCCCACTCCCTAACCCTTTATATTGTGCCCTGAAAATGCCCCAAAAAATGAAAAATTAGCAGTTTCATGGAAAATTGGTGCCAAAAATGGGATTTTCAAATTTTGTTTGAAATCAAATATTTTTGTTCAATAAGTGACAAGTTTTGAAGTATTTGTTAACTATTTCTAAATTGTTTAAACAATCATTAATTGTTAGAAATATTGTTTTAATCTTTAAATGAAATAAATTTATCATTTCCTAAAATGAAAGGCACAATTAATAAATGCTAAAAAAATTGTTTGCTTAAGATATTTTTCAATTGTATAAACAATTTCAATCTGTTTAAATGTTTTTCCCCACCAAATCATGAAAAGTTAGTCTTTTCTGAAATTAATGGCACAATCCATAAATGTTAAGAGCAACATTTTTTTGATAAAGACATTTTTCAATTCTTTAAATAATTAATAATTATTCACTGGTGTTTTTCGAGAGAAAGGTGCAGAAAATCCTGTTTTTTTTCGAATCTCGTACACTGTATTCCTTATTATGAAATTTTTTCTATTCACTTATTTGAATACCATTATCAAGATGCATTAAGATAATCATTACGAAAAAATCGCTTATTCAGACGTAAAATTTCTATAGATGATTATTTATTTAAAATATTGTTAATAACAATAACAATTGCGAGTTGGTGCCACACTTTCTTGATGAAATATAACCACTGAGATAGGTGCAACATGATTTAGGAGAAAAAATAATTTTTTCCCGACAGAAAACGCTAACTTTTTAAATTTGTTTATAATATTGTTATTAATAATACAAATATTTAACACTTATATTTTTCTGCGGCTATTTATTATAATTTAAAATTAACCTGAAGATTGTTTGATGAGAAAAACAATACTTTGAAAAAAATACAATTTGTTTATTAGATTATTTATAATAATAGTAATTGTTAACTAATGGTTATTTTCCATTCTGAATACTACTTCTACGAGATATTTAGGCATTTTTAATCAAGATGAAGTTTTTTGTTGCAGTTTGAGCATGATTTTTGCACGGTTTGAGCACCGTATGAAAATAATTGTTTATATAAATTATTTATAACAATCGGCTTAGATCTTAAACTGAATATTTATGTTCCTGAAGTGTATCTGCAATAATTCTGATAGAAAACGACTTCTCTTAAATCTTTTTTTTTTGAGAAAAAAAAAACAATATTCGTAAAAAGTCCAATTTTTACGTTCTATTTGTTTAAATAATAAATTCCACACAGTGAAATTAAAAAATCGGACCTGAGGTCGTTCTGCAGGAATAAGTTCTGAGTATTTTAACCCTTTAGAGACCAGTGAGAACTTTAATTCCCAGAAACGCCGTTAAAAATTTATAACTTCGTGAAAAATTAAGATATATTCGTTTTCTTTTCGGCATAGGCAAGATAAAATCTTCTACTATATGCAAAAAATTTGCCACCCTATAGGT
>JBAGKK010490210.1:0-35611 GCA_037177015.1 Euceroptres primus
ATATATATATTATTGTATATATTACCTAGATATATTAAGATAGTCGTTATAAATTCCAGTAATTCCTTCAAATTTCACTAATACTGATTTTCAGTGAAAATTCACTATAATCAAATTTTAAAGAGTACAAGAATAAGTTTGTATAATTTAATGAATTGTCTAATTAATGAAATAACTCTAATTAGCTAAAATAACTCTTGATTTTTCAGAATAGTATGCTTTCTAAAGTCCTACGTTCAGTAAAAATATCGAAAGTGACTGATGAATCCTGTGGATCGCATTACCCATATGCAAGAGGAACTTTAATCTGCTATTTAGGAGATACAGATGATCATGCATTATATAGGAAAGATTCATGCAAAGTCAGTTGAAAACATGGCTTTATAAATTCGCAATATAATATAGTTTCCGAATTAATTAGTACCTATTTTACCTTTCAAGCAATACTTTGCTTGAATACAATACTTCATACACTACTTTCTATTCTTTTTTTCATAATAATTTCTCCTAGGTAGATACTATTTAATGATCTTTGGTTTTCGTTTTTCAAATAATTTTGAAATTATTTCATTTTATAAACTGAATTATTTAATAAGAATAATTAATGTCGTAAACATGTTTTCATTTTAGGGTGATTCTGGAGGACCTTTGATAAATAAATATGGTATAGTCATTGGTATAGTTAGTGTGGGGACACCCTATGTGACGGGATATACCGCTGAACCTGGAGGATACACTAATGTATTATTCTTCCGTGCTTGGATAAAATCCAAGACTGGCATTTAATTAATTAATAAAATTTCAATAATTCCAAAACTGTTGACATTATCGTATAGAATCAGCTAACTTCGGATACTGGCCTTTACTTCAGACACCTACTTTATTTGGATTTTGTACTAATTTTTTAATACAAAATTAACTTTTGACATAATGGCAGGCTTTGGACTTTTAATTTATTTTACTTTTATACTATTCAATAGGGTGCCAAGCTGAATCTCGAATTTTTGATATTCCAAAACGCTGAGGCGGAAATTTTTTTCTCGTGGTGAGAAAGTTTTTCTGTGTTTTTTACAGATTTTTAAAAAATGGTTAGAGGTCGCTAAAGTCGTTTTTATGGCGAAGGTCCCACTCTTAGCAGTTTTTTATTTTTATCTTCTACAGTTAAAAATTTTTCATTGTGACTAAGAGTGATAATTCTTTATAACAGTGTTAGATAACTGCCAAATTTTTTACAGAATAAAAACAAATTTTAAGAGGCCTTTGGAGCCCGTAAAGCCCTGATTTTGTGATAGATTCAAGATTTAAGGGCCAAATTGTATCCTGACAATTTTTTTTAAATATACAAATTTCAGGGAATACTTTTCATTTGACTGACAATAATTTCTGCTGTTGATTTAAATATTTTAAAACAATATTTCTAGTACATTTATAATGTCTATTTAAAAAAATTTTAATCGTTCAAATCTTGAAAAAGTAAAGCGAATACCATGTTTTTCATCAATTTGTTCTTTGGAAAACCACTTTTAAGTTGGTAAAAAGTGTACGGGAATCTTTTCCGATCATCAATTGATAACAAATCTTTTCAAGATGTGAGTGATTACATTTTTTTTTAAATTGACATTTTAAAAGTACTATAAATATTTTTTAAAATATTTAAATCAATTCCAGAAATTATTGTCAATCGAGTAAAAAGTATTCCCTGAAATTTGAATATGAAAAAAAAATTAGGGAATAATTTGGCCCTTAAATCACGAATCTATCACAAAATCAGGACGATATTCGCCATAAAAACGACTTCAGCGACCTCTAAACATTTTTTTTAAATCTGTAAAAAAACAAAGAATATCTTTCTCAAAATAAGAAAGAATTTTCCGCTTCAACGTTTTGGAAAATCAAAAAATCGTGATTCAGCTGGACACCTTATTATTCAATTATTATCTGGAAACAAAGAAAAATGTGTGTCCAAAGTTAGATACGATAGTTGAAAATTTCTTTGAAATTTGAATAAATATTTCATATTAAATTAAATTGATTTGTTTTCTCTTTCAGTATGCATATAATTTAAAATGTGAAACATTCATAAAAAAATAAGTCTGAAAAGCATGTTTTCTTATACAGAAAAATTTTATTGTATCTATATCATATTATTTCAGGACAAAATCATCTTAATTTTATTCTTAAATGACAAAACTTTGTCGAGAGAACCAATAAGGTAAAGAAGAATTTTTTTCCAAATTCAAATAATTTAAAAATATTAAAACTCCATATGCTTCTTGTTTTTTTCCCATAAAAGAGTTATGACATCTTTAGACACCTTTCAGGGTGTCTGCAAACCGGGAATTCCGTGAAAACCGGGAATTCAAAATGGGACCGGGAAAACCGGGATTTTTTTGACAGACCGGGGAATTGAATAACTTAATTTTTAAATATATTCTAAAACTTAACTTGGGTATTACTCCAGATTGTAAAATACATGAATTCTTGCTTACTTGTATGTTTTTTCTTTGACATTTTATGATCAACTTTGAAATCCCTCATGGTGTAGAAAATTAAAAAGAACTGAATTGCTTTATCAATATAAAATATAAATTCTCTTAGTCAATACATATTTTAGGAGAAAAGATTTCTACGAGGCAAAAATGCAAAACATAAACAATTATTTTCTTATATAACAATTATTATGGGTCAAAATTTTGTGCAATTTTTCAAACTTTAGTTAATCAAAATCATCTAATTTTAATAAATAATGGATCACTTTTTAGATTAGACAAAATCTTGGAATAAACCTCTATAATCTTTTAAATTTTATAAAGTACAAATTATAAAATTATTTTTTTATTATAATAATTTAATTGTCGCGACGAAGTAATTTAAGGAGGAATTGGACAGTCGAAAAAAAAGTTAAAAGCGCCTATTTCTTCAGCTTTTTCATTCTAAACAGTTTTTTTGACAAATTTTTTAAAGTTGAAATGTGGAAAATATTACTTACGATCAAATAAGCTATCAAAAGTTTCAGTTGGATAAAAATTACAGATTTTTTTTCATTCAGAATCGTTAGACAAATTATAGCTGTTTTTTTACCGAAATCTGTCTGCAGATTCTGAATGAAAAAATCTGTAATTTTTATTCAATTGAAATCTTTGATGGCTTATTTTATCGCAAATAAAATTTTCCAGATTTCGACTTAAAAAAATTTGATAAAAAAATGGTTTAAAATGAAAAACCTGAGGAAATAGGCGCTTCAACTAACTTTTTTCCGACTGTCTGTCCAATTCCAATTCAAATCAGAAATTGGAACAACTAAAGAGTCTCAATTACTGATCATTTAAGATTACGAGCTTAAGTTTGCGTGTAATATAAAATTTACCTAAAGTTTAAAAACAAAAACTTTGAATCTCTGGTATAATTTGACTATAATTCTTTAACATGAGCGTGTAAAAAAATTGTTGAAAAATGCCTCAATTAGAAGTGTTTATATAAAAAATTCTGAATGTCCCAATTCCTAATAACCTAAATTTTAATCTAACAAAACCCTATAACTTTCGTTCTGACGTAATAAATAAAAAATCATCTGCCAAATCTATTTAAAAAAATTAGTGGTATTTATTTTATCTAATATTAGACAAAATATAGTACCGACCAGGAATATGAGGAAACATGTTTTTTGTGAGAAGCATAAGTTCTCATAATTTTTATAATCTTCGAGATTAAATTTTTTCCACAAAATAATATGATCAAAATTCTGCGTAAAATAAGCCCAAGGTGAAGTGACTTTGTTCATTATGTAAGAAACTATTGCAAACATAATGCATTTTTCGATTTGTCCTAAAAATTGCAATAACTTACGAAATAAATAACATTTTTGAATGTCCTTAGGCTCATTTTAAAGTTAAGTCTCCATAAAATTTCGTGAATATATGAAGAGAACTCTGCAATTTTTATTTCGCCAAAGACTGAGTTAGCACAGAAAAGTTTTTGAATTTCAATAACGTATAATTATTTATAGAAAAGTATTAAAAATCAGTCTATATTTCATTTTAATAATTTTTTTTAGAATACATAGGAATATTAATTTCTATATTTTATCAAATTAATTTTTCAGAGTTTTCGCTTTATTTGAAATTTTACAACTTTTTTATTCCAAGTTTTTGAATTTTTCCAAGTCTTTGGCAAAATCGAGAGAAAAAATTAAAGAGTTCTCTTCATACATTCATGAAATTATATAGAGATTTATCTTTATTTTAAAATTTGACTAATTTCTTTAAAATTTTATTTCTTTAAAAATTTAAAAAATTTAAAAATTTATTTCTTTAAAATAAAAGTATAATAAATAAATAAATAAATAAAATATAAATATAAATAAATAAATAAATAAATATAAATAAATTATAAATAAATAATAAATAAATATAAATAAATAATATAATAAATAATAATAAATAATAATTAATAATAAATAATAAATAATTAATAATAATTAATAATATTAATAAATAATTAATAAATTTATAAATATTAATAAATAATTAATAATAAATAATAAATAAATAATAAATAATAAATAATAAATAATAAATAATAAATAATAAATAATAAATAATAAATATAAATAATAAATAAATAAATACATATAAATAAATATTATAAATAAATAAATATATAAATAAAATATAAATATAAATAAATAAAATAAAAAAATAAAAAAAGTTTCTTTAAAATAAAATAAAATAAAAGGCATTTTTCAACCATTTATCTTTGTTGTATAACAAAGATAAATGGTTGAAAAATGCCTTAAAGACAAGTGGTTGAATAAAAAATTCTGAATGTCCCAATTCCCGATCACGTAAATTTTAACCTAACATAACCCTTTAACTTTCATTTTGACACAATAAATAAGGAATGAATGGTCCAATCTGTCTAAAAAAAAAAAAATTAGTATTGAGTTTAACTAATTTTTGGCCAAAATAGACTTTTCAAAATACATATGATTAGGAATTGGGACATGATCTGGAATGGGGACATCCACCTAACATGCTTTTTATTCAAGTTTCTCTATGAGATACTTAATATTTATAAGAGGAAAAAACCGGGACTTCCGTGGGCCTAAATTAGTAGACACCCTGCTTTCGTCACGAAAATGGCAAATCGTTTAAATGTAGTTTGTGAAGAAGCATCTTCAATGAATTTGGAATTAAATAAAATACACAAGTTTCAAAAACCACAACTCAAACTCTGAAATAAAAAATTTAGAAAATTAATGCAAATTTTCTACACTGTAAAAACAGTCTTGTTTCAAGCCAAAAATTGAGCTTAATTTAATTTGTAACACTTTTAAGTCCAGAGAAAGAAGGATAGTCTTATACACTATAGATAGTCTTATACACTATACATGGAGACAAAGCACACCGAAAACAAGCGGCAACATAAACTAGACTTTTTTTCCTGTGTAGTTTATTATGCTATTTTGCATATTCCTATCTCGAATCCGAGTAGCGTTTATCGTAATGATCCATAGGTAATCAGGAATTCAGAGAGACTGTGGAGTCTGCATCTTCTCTCATCATTCTTTGCATCTGTGCTTTTCTGCCAATAAGCAATCATCGCGTCAGCTTTGTTCCATTATCTCGATTTCGTCCCGGAATGCTCTTTGCATATATAATCGTGACTCGAGCAGAAACCAAATAAAACCCATTCTTTTGGCTCTGTTAATGAAAAGCAAAGCCAACACAAGTTTCCACTTTGCTCCTGCGTTCGACTTTGCTCGAGTTAGGAAGTGGTTCGCGTGGGAAAACGGATCCTACCTCTTCAGCATTTGAAGCTTGGTGGAGCAAGGACACAAGTGCGAAAGAAGGGATTAAACCCCCACTATTTAATGTTTCATGGTTCGGCATGGGAAAGCGAGCTACATCGGGGGCGTTCTTCGCATCCAGTCTCAGTTCTATTCTAACATCTCCCAAGCATCACGCAGTTTATAGAACAGACCCCAAAGCTCTCAACATTCCTTCAAACAATTTTCAACTTCCACTTTGGATTATTCCAAAATTCCAGTATGATACAGAATCAAAAATGATTCTTGTATCTTCGAAACTCGAAAATAATTCCTGAATCTGGCAATCTCACCCCTTTCATTCACAAGAGAAATTTGTCACTTCTTGTAGATATTATTTTAAGATAAATAATATCTTATGAAAGGAGGTCGGAATTTTAGTTGAAAATGTAAGAAGTATAAGATTTTCGAAACAGAAAATTCACACCAAGTTTTAAGACGAAAATTGTTCAGATAAAAATTGATCAAACGGATTTTTCGTGGATGGATACTTGAAAATTCACGACTAGGACTTCATTTTTGGACTACAGCTTTTCTGATCCCACAATAATTACTTTATCATCACAGTAGAAGTCGCCAATGATAATAACTGAATTTCGGAGAATTTTCAAGTGGAAATTTGTGTATGAATAATCGAGAACTGACCTGTTTAAAACAGTGATCCGGATTCTTGCTGAAAAAGTCGAGCTCGTAAAAAAGTGAGAACGTTAATTTCAAGATATGCAAGATGTGAACGAGCTGCACTTGGAAAGAGGATACTGGAGGAAATTAAATACATCACTGTAATATCAGGTTTCGCAGACGATCTTTAGTGGCTCAACTGTAGGAAGTTTGTAGCCGGAACACTTAATATAACATAATCTGGAATTCAGCTTTCCAAGAGCAAGAAACAAGAAGTAAACAAGGAGTAAGATCAAGAGACATGTCGAGTAACGCCGACATCTGAAACCGGTCATTATATTGTTCAGTCAATAGCGAGCGATGATTGGACTCTAATGTGCATTTAATTGCGTGTCTCAATTACAATGATCCACTCGATGACTGGGAGTCCGTTACCTTAAATGGAGCCCAGCCAGAATTACGAGGCTTGATTTAAGAAATGTGAAAATAGGCCACCCAATTAATATTTGATTTCCTTGTTTCTTAAAAAAAAAAAGGAAAAAAAGTTGAAAACAGTTTCTTCAGGAGAGAACAGTGGCAACAAATTTGGAAGGAACAAGTTAGTTCGAGCGTGTCCATGAAAATAAAACGTTGGAAAAGGTGTCTCGACCTTTCTAGAATTCATTTTTATTTTTTGGAGTCACTGTTGTGCTTCGTGAGAACAAGAGATGCTGGGAATTTTTGCGTGAGAAGTGGATCTTTAGTCATTCAAAAAAAAAAAGAGATAGGAAGAAGAAAGAAAATTTAAAGAAATTTTTAAATCAAAAGGAACTTGATCAATTTATCGATTGAAGTAGTTTCAAGAAATTTTATTATCATAGAGAAGGATGGTTTTTAAACTGCAAAAGACTTTGGCTTTGCAAAAATAAAAGGTAAATAGATATTGTTAGAAATTGAGAAAAGGAGTATCGTCAGTATTGAAGAGTGGAGAGATATATATTAGTGTTTGTTTTTTTCTTTCACAGAAAGTTAACGAAAGATAGTTGAAATCGAAATAATACTAATTATAGAATACTTTCGCGTTAAATAATTAATATTCACCGAAAAGAAAGGGAATTTGGAAAACCGGTTGGGCACGTAACGAGTTGGATTTGAAGCAAAGGAGGAATATGGCCAGACAGAGGACATGAGTCAGATAATTTAGAAATAAATTAAATGGTGCAAAGCATTCATTATTAGCGACTCAGGAAGGAATTGCTTAGAAAGGTAAAAAATTTCAAAAACATTTTTCTCAATATTCAAAAACTCTTCATTAAAAGGTTCAAATTATGTTTGCAATAGTTTGGTAATAGATTTAATAATTTGTTTGTTAAAAACTGCTATAACGTTTGTTAAAAGATGCTATGACGTTTTATACAAATATTTAATACGTTGGAAAAAAATGTTTGAAGAAAATTATTATATTATTTATGTAAACTGGATTTCATTTCCTTAATTATTATATTTTTTTATATACTGTCATCAAAATAAATTATTATTACACGAGTTAATTGATATATGTTATTAGAAAAAAACATCACTTTGAAAGAGTATATTAAAAATTTTAATCTAAAATTTTTTTTGCAAGAAATACATAAACAAAACATAACAAAGTGTATTTGCAGAATAATTATTACTTTTTCAAAATAAATCTGAAACTTCTTTTAATTCAGGAATATCTTTAATTTGTAACAATAGTGATAAAGTAAAGGCCGAGCATATTATTACGGAATTTTCCGTGCAACCAGCATACAACACAAAGGGGGGACAGGCTATTCTTACGGAAAATTCCGTAAAAATAGCCCCGATCCATACTATGTTGTGTGCTAGTTGTACGAAAATTGTAATAGATACTGCCTAAAATAAAACTTCTGAGCATTTATAAAATTAAAGAACAAAACAATTTACATACTTAGAAAACTAAGATTATTTTCTAAAAATTTTTCATAATCAGTAATTTACCGTAAATAAACCTGAATTCAATTAAATTCAATTCAATTTCATTCAATTAGCATTTAAATTTTTTTTACAGGATCTGCAAAGTTTGTTTTTAAGAAAGAAATTATGAATGTATAGGTATTGCATTGATTATGAGATTATTAGTATGCAAAAGGGTCAATAATTATTTTTCATCTTTTTTGTTTAATTTTTAGTTTCAAAGTCGAAAAGAATATGACGAATAAAATTATAATATAAAAAGTATTTTTGGACGATTAAGAACCATTCGTAATCGAAAAATGAATTTTCTGAACAGTACATAATTTGTTTAGAGTAGATTGGCTTTTTTATTAGGTTTCAATTTTTTTTATTAACATTTTAAAAATTTGTTTGCATCTCCACTAAATTCTCTTTTTTCTCTTTTTTCTCGTATTCATAAAATCATACGCTTCTTAATTCACGTTATCTATTATTATAAACATATTATACAATCTTTGCGTGCAATACACTATTGTAACAAGACTTACTTTAATGCATTACATGCGTGTATCAAATGTAATCCTCTACCAATCGTAGTCCAGTTACAGATATTTCATTTTCACTAGTAACATGTTATTTTCAATTAGTTCAAATTAATTTTAATTATATCCAGATTTAATCTCATTAAAAATATAACATAGTAATAAATAACAGGCTAGTTAACAAATTATCATTTGTTAACAGGTTTTTTAAATAATATTAATATAGTCCATAATTAGTAACCGTTATATAATTTTGCCAAGAAATTGCAGCCTTTAAACCAATTTATATATTCATGAAATTATTGCCATTATTTTCTCTTATAAGTTTTTTTGTATAACTTTCATAAAACTATTTTTTACAATACTAAAAAGTCAAACTGTAAAAGAACAAAATTTCAGTTTGCGATCTTTTTAGTTTTTGCCAAAAAAAAAAGAATACTATTTGTAAGACAATGCCAATTAAGAGCAAAAAATATCAAGCTTTTTCCTCCGCAGCATAGTCTAAATATTTACATTGATTTTCTTCATTTTTAATTTGTGCCATTTATTTTTGTTGCAGATTCACCGATGTCTTTGAAAAACAATGACGGAAGGAAAGAAGACGCAGAGGAATTCGAAGATACCGTATAAAGGAATCGATGATTTTTCTTGCAAGTCATCAGTCTCAGGTGGTACTGACGAAGAAATTCAAACTCGTTATAAATGAAAACGGTAAGTTGATCTGAATTCACGTGAAAGTTTTATTAATCATATTCTAAAAGCATCACTTTTTACAAGAATTCAAAAAACGAGACTTTCTTATATCCATATTAGTTCAGTTATTTCGATTAGATTTTTGATTTATTAACATCCTGTCCTAGAAATTAATAAAAAAAAAGACGGGTGAAAAACCCAGAATACCAAAATATTGACAAATACATTATGATCTGAAAAAATCTTTACCCATTATGCAAAATTTTTATGCGTTTTTAAGTATATTAGTAATAATTTTATGGATATGAAAAAATCAGTTTTTTATTTTAACTAACTGCTACTATATTTGCAAGATACCACTTGTTAGCATCTTCTCATTGTCAAGGTCATTCATTGTTATCTAAGTTCATTATCACCTTTCTCTTTTTAACACTCAAACTCCTAAATTAATTTTGATTCTTCATCTTCTCTTTCTGCTTCTCTAATATGAATTTACCTAGTCGATCGACTTACTCTGAAAATTATATGGGCAATTATTGGATTTTATGCTTGGATGGTTTTACTCCTTACTCCTCAATTAGTGGTTACCACGGAATTATACAATTGGCTGCATCAGCTTAAACGAGAGACTCGCCTAGGTGGAACTGTTGATCTTTTTTAGTAGGACTGTTTACTGAACATTTTTACACTCTCGAAATTGGTCTTTTAACGATTATAGCTCTTTGAAGATTGTTATAATCAGAGAAACACTACTTGGAATAAGTCAAAAAGTATATCATTTTCAAGATTGCTTAATAAACTAATAACTCTTGACATTCGTCAATAATAATTGTTTGTCATTAGTAAGTAAATAATAGCTGGTAATATTACAGTATTTTAAATATTATCGTTTTCAAAACAATCAATTTTAGTTTTAAAATGAAATTGGAAATTCCGTCAAACGGGGCAACTTCGGACATTTGGGGTAATTTCGGACAGTCCTAGATTCATCGCCTAAATTACTCAAAGTGGTTTTAATTAGAATCTGGAACCAGTTAAGGCTTAAACTGATTACATACTCTAGTTGGAACCGTTTTGAGTAATTTAAAGCATCAATTTAGGGCTTTCCGAATTAGGCAATTCCACATGTCCGAAGTTGCCCCGTTTAACGGTAATCAGTGTATTGGTTTCAGTAAATTCATTATTTCGTATTGTGAATTAAATTTAATTTATTTAGGTAAAATTCCAATTGAATTTAATTGAATTGAAGTTCGAGGTTTGCTGAATTCAAAGAAAATTCAACTGAATTCTGAAAAGGATATCAAAAAATGTGAAATCCGTAATGTTTTCGGAATTTCTTAATCACGGAGAAAAATAGTACCTTTAAATTTACAGATATTGGGAGAGCATATATTTTTCTGTAATTCTTACTAAAATTTCGGTAAGATTTACCCAAAATATCAGTAAAAAGAACAGGATTCAATATACTGTCATTATTTCTCTTGAATTTAGGTAAAAATCTGTAAATTCAACAGATTCTCCGTGATGCAGTAGTAGTCTAGTATTTAATCCAAACAGTGCTACCCTTCATCTATGCATAAGCTCATTAATTCAATTATTGCGTGTTTCATAGTAATGAGGTTCTGCCAACCAAAAAATAGATTAGATTTATCCGATAGGCAATATTAGCATCAGCATCAGGTCAGTGACTGACTAATATAAAATTCCTTCGGATTTTAAAAATTATTATAATTTAGAGGTGTAATAGATACGTGCATCTCATTGGTCAAGCTCAAATGCTTCAAACGTCTCACTAACAAAGTATGATAATTAAAAGCACCGTGAATAGTGCTATTGCAACTGCACAGTGTACAGCACCCTTAGAGTATGTGAGCATGCAACATGCCACAATTGTATGCAAATATTGCAAATAGTTGGTTGACTAGCTTAGAATTGGATAGCGGTAATGGCAGATCATCTGTCAGCATTGACTTATTCATGACCTTCGGTGGCCATGTGGTCACCATAGGAACGTACCGATAGACAACGATTTTATTAAGCAGGTCAGCGGCCCAACACTCGATTCCCCTCCAACAAACGGGAACATCACCTGGCACGCGATCACCGTTAGTGTTCAAAACAAGAAACCGCCCACGCAGGGATTTTTATCTTAAGTCTTAAGGTCATCCTAGCGACGCATCTCGATATTTCTTGTATTTTACACTAAATAACTGGTTTTGACATTTTTCATAAATGAAAATTTCGATGGGTTGACCACTCGATTTTTGAGTGTACAACAAATTTCAAGATTTCAAAGATTTCAAGGATTTCAAAAGATTTTTAAAGATTTAATTTCAATTTCAATTTTATTGAATCCCAACAGCAAATGCCAATTACAGGGTTCATTATTGCTAATACATATAGGATAGATTCAAAGTCATAGCATAATCAGTATAACTCAACTCAATATCTACTACTCAGTACATACTTTTCAGCTAGTGTAAAAAATCTTACGAACGCAGAATTAAACAAATCGAAAGTTTCCCTGTGACTTAAACAGAAATCGTTCATTCTTATACACATTCCGTACAGTTGAGAGGTTTCATGACATTTTAAGAAATTTTAAGAGATTTCAAAAGATTTCATGAAATGAAATCAGATTTCAAAAGTGGTTAGCGCCTCAAGTAAAAAAAGATGTCAAAAGATTTCAAGAATTTCACAAAAAGTTTGACAGTAGAATTGTCGATCATTTGAGGCTAAATAAAAAGACCGAATTTAATCAGAAAGACTTTACACATCAAATATGGTCTTTTTATTTACCCTCAAATGATCGCCAATTCAACTGTCGAACTATTATGTTGGAGGGTAATTATTCCATTTCTACTACTGATTTAACAAAAATTTCAAAATATTTCAAGAGATTTCAAAGATTTCTAAAGTTTTTAAAAGATCTCAAAAAGTTTTAAAGTTTCAAAAGATCTCAAAGTTTTCAAAAGATTTCAAAAGATTTTAATGACTTCAAGAGATTTCACGAATTTCAAGAGATTTCAAAAGATTTCAAAAGATTTCAAGAGATTTCAAAGATTTCATGAAGGCATGTACACCACATTTCAAGAGTGGTTAGCCCCTCGAGTAAAAAAATGTAAAAGATTTCAAGGATTTTAAAAAATTGCAAGGGGTTTCAAAGATTTCTAAAGGTTTCAAACGATTTCAAACTTTTAAAAAGATTTCAAAAGATTCTAAGAGATTTCAAAAGATTTCAAATGATGTTAATCATTTCAAAAGATTTCAAAGATTTCAAAAGATTTATATAATTATTCATTGCATGGGATGACTTTTTGAGAAATATAACTTCCTAATCAAAGAAAAAAAAGATGTTAATCATTTCAAAGATTTCAAGAGATTTCATGAGATTTCAAGAAATTTCAAAAAATTTCAAAAGATTTGAAGAGATTTTAAGAGATTTCAACAGATTTCATGAAGGCATGTAGATTCAATACCAGATTCAAGAATGGTTAGCCTCTCGAGTGAAAAAAGTGTAAAAAATTTCAAGGATTTTAAAAGTTTGCAAGGAATTTGAAAGATTTCAAAAGGTATCAAAAGATTTCAAAGTTTTCATACTATTTCAAGAGTTTTCAAAAGATTTCAAAGATTCAAAAGACTTCAAAGATTCAAAAGAATTCGAAGATTCAAAAGATTTCAATAGATTTCAAAGATTGAATCACATGAAGATATGTGCATCAGATTTCAAGAGTAGTTAGCTCTTCGAGTAAAAAAAATGTCAAAAAATTTCAAAGATTGCACAAAAATTTCAGAAGATTTCAAAAATTTCAAAAGACTGCAAGAGATTTCAAAGATTTCAAACAAGTTCAAAGATTTCATGAAGGGATGTACACCAGATTTCAAGAGTAAAAAAACCCTCGGAAAATTTATATATTTTAAGGGGAAAATTCATTAGGTGATATCATGTTGAACAGAAGTAATTTGCAGTCGAAAAAGGTCCATTTAGGAGAAGATGTATTAAATGAGAAGATTCCTGTTAAAACATATAAGGGTCATTCTCTAAAAAAGGTTAATTTTGCACGTTTACGAACCACAAATTTTTTACTGCGTTTTATTGATAAAGTATTCATTTTTAAAAAATTATATTTGCCACATTACAGTATTAAATGTGTTCTAGTCAGATCACACGAAGACTATATAAAAGAAGAAAAATATAAACGAAGAAAAATATAAAAGTTTTGAAATAAGTTGAAGAATTCTAAATTTTCCTCTCCACTCGAAAAACTGAAGGAAGGACGAAATAATATATCTCTTCCTTCTCTTCTTTCAGTCAATAAAAAACAATAAAAAGTTCGTGAACGTAAAAAATTGACTTTTCTGAGAAAATGACCGATAAGTGAAAAAGAAAGGATTAATCATTGAATTCACTTGAAGTCACTTTTCGTTCAATTAAATTCTGTTAAAATTTTCACTAAAAAAATGTCAAGCGAGAAAAGCTAATGAAAAGTCAAGGTCAATAATTTTTATCGAACTTTAAGGCAAGAAAGCATGCAATCTCTTCTTGTAAATTACAGTCACTAAATAATTGTAGCCCTTTTTTGACACTTCTGAGACGGAAAATATTGATCTACTTCGTACTTTCTAAAATCTAAACCTCTACTTAAAAAACAATTAAATCAAAATGGACACCTTTTCTTTTCCCAGTATTTCAATCAACATCTGGGCTTTAAGTCTAGAGCAACAAAGTTATTCATATAATCACATCTTTGATATTTCTATTAACACGATTTTACTTAGTGAAATAAAAAAATATAGGCCCAGGAAAATTTGTATACCCTACACGTTCTCCAGTTTTACAGAATCAAAGAAATCTCTTCTAAGATTATAGTTTTTCTAAAAATATCTTAGAATTCCATATTCGAACTTATACAAAAGTAAGATATTCATAATTCATTCAGAATTTTAATAATTTCCGACAAAAATCAACATACCTTAGTGTTTCTTCAATTATAAATGTATCTTGCATAAATCTCCGAAAAAAATCAAAGAAATGACGCCGTTGTTCTGCAAAAAAAATTGACAAGAATAATAAACAAAAAATGAGAAGAGTTGCAGAAATGAGGGCAGTAACAAAATTAATTCCTGTAAAAGTTTCTGAGACGTATATTTTCGTCATCAAATCTAGATTTTGCTTCAGAAGTAGAACGAGGAATAATTATTAGGCATTTTAATAATTCTCTCGTCCCACGTTGAATCTTGGTTTCAACAATTGTTGTCAGTGCCGAATTTTTTTGTGCTCATTCGCGTGTTCTCACCGGTTTGATGATCGACTATTTGGAACAGCTGCTGTTAAACGTAACAAAGCTTTTAACGCGAAGCGCAATTAGTGTCTTCGCCGCATTTTCTCAGCGCAATTCGCGCGTTCTAAAGCTGTTGTCTGAACTTGAACGCAGCAATTATCACGTACTACAAGACAAGCGAACGGAAGCGGTTTTTTTTTCTCCACACACGGCTAAAAGTGAAAAATGATTCCGCGAAATGGGTAATATGATACAAATAAAAAAATTGTAACAGTTTTGTAAATTGTAACAATTGTAAAAATTTTTAACAATTTTTTAAAACTATTTTCCATTAAAAAATATATTTTTTTGTAAAGAGAAAAGAATTTTTAAGGTTCAGCTTTCTTATAATGTTCACAGTAAAACGTCGATCCTGATTTAACACTGAATTTTTCTCAAAATAAGTTGCAACAAAAATGAGACTCGAAAACAACTGAAATCACAATGAAATTTTCAATTATTTAAAATTATTCAAAATGAGATGCAACAAAATTTACCCCAATGGTCTTCTGGGTTTTTCATTTACTTATACTGAGAAATTAGATGATTTGAAGTTTTGAATACTAAAAAAAATACGGTGCTAAAAAGATCCTTTTTTGTATCATAATACAGAAATGAGTTATTAAAATATATAATATTACAATAATTTTATCATTCTAGGTGCCTCAATTGTCATTTATAAGGTTTTAATTATATATCTGCATCTGACACTTTTATTTATTGGAAATACAGAAAAAACGAGTAAAAATAGTGCAGAAAGTAATTTACTGAAGTTCTTCCAAGTGTCAGTAAACTTTTTGTGGGATATTCTGGTATTGATTTTCTGGGTATAACAACTTCAGAGCAACAGGTTTTGTAATGGGATAGGAGGAGTTCCTATAGTTATAGTTACTTGACTTGTCTTTACACATCACGCATTATTCAGTAAGACTTGTTGAGGTATGCCGGTATGATTTGCAATCTGCGATAACAAGGGATGAATTATTTATCATCATAACACTGACGACGTTTATGACTTGTCAGATTATTTTTATTTTTTAATATTCAATGACTTTGAGTTTCTTGACTTGCTATTCCAACTATTCAGATTTATAGTCAAAATATCTACACTAATTAACGTAATATTTATTGTACTAGAAAAACAATTTTACAGCATAACAATTACTTTTGAGTTGATTGGTTCAAATTGAACTATAGATAATTGTTTTTAGCATATTGTCAAAACAATCTTTTGAATTCCTGTAAAGTTTTGCATAATTTTATGAAAATTGTTTTAAAATACGTAATTCCAAGATGTGTAAGGCTCAACCTAGCGGTAAATTTGAGCCGAAAGGCAATTTTATCACTCGTAATAAAAATATATTATTTTCAATGAAATAATTTTCAAAACACTTATCGACAGAAGATCGAGAAATTGATACATGTCTGATTTCCCCGATATGCTTAGACATGGATGAATAAATACGTAAATTCTCAAAGTCCACATAATTTTATAAATGAAGATACGAATGCAAATGGCCGCGTAAAACCGCAAAGTGTATAAACAAATCATGGGGTTAACCGAGCAAAAGCGATCTGCTTATTTTGTGGTTTCTCGAGTGCGATCTGTGTCAGATATTTTACTACAAATTATTAAACGCGGATTCTGGTACGTAAGCATAATTTCTTTGTAGCGCAATATACTTTCAGTGAGTAATTCATACTTAAAAGACGCGAAATACGTGTCCTAGAAAAATATTTCGTTTAATCAGTGAAGAATTTTTGTAAATTGACCGCAAATACTACACTAATTTTTTCTTAGAAGAGATAAACGCTTTTGGTTTGTTGGTCGAACTCAGAAAAATATTTCAGTTGATCCAACTTACCATTTTCTTGTTATATAGGCAACAAGATCTTTTTTCTTGTATTCATCCAAACAAATTTAATTCAACTATTTTGCTTTTCTCAAACAAAAAAAAGGTTTTTTTGGATCAAACAAATATTTTTTGACACACATTGTCCAGGTAATTATTTCATGGTATATGGTAAGTTTGCTGTTTATAATTGTTAAAGTCTGGTTTGAGTGCCAATAAGTCATGGGTTATAAAATTTTTCAACTTTAAGGTGACAAATCTTCATTTCATGTGGGTATCTTAGTTGGGATTTGCGGAGATAAGCTTGGTATTACTTTGCTGGCGTTCATAAAGATACCTTACTTCCATAAGGAGTTCCGCTATGTCCCACATTATAAACACGCGCACACGATTCTGGGACGCCACCTTCGTTTATCATAAGGTTTTGCAGCTAGTATCGTTTTTCGGCTCATCTCAGCTGCCCTGGAAATTCTAGAGATTAAGAAGAGATTGAAAAAGATAATCTCTTGACTCTTGATAATAATTGAATCACTGACGGATATTATCAATTTTGTAATTTTAAATGAGAAAAATTTGATGATTGAAATTGAAGGATAATTATTATTTATGATAGGATTATTAAGCTAATGATTGCAATGAATATCAGTGCAAAAATAACAATAAATTTTGCATTATTTTGTCTACAGACGCTGACATAATTCTGAATTCTCTGGAATTTTTTGTCTCGGGAATGTCCCAAAAATTTAAATCCGAAATTCCGAAGAATAAAATTTCGATGGAAACTTCTGAGTGTTTAACTGAATTTTTTTTTACATGAGAATTAAACAATTTTTCTAGTAATTAAAAACAAGGTTTCAATTGTTAATTGAGCTTTCATAAATTGTTTAGACAAGAATTTAATTTTTTCGTTGCCATTTTATATGAAGAGGTTTTAAACTTTCAGAATTTAAAAACTTTTTAATTTGTAACTTAAAAACTATTTCTTATTTCTATTTGTTTATTTTATTTTATAGAAAAAATGACTGGTCTAAAGCAGCTTTCAAAAATGAATTTAGGATAAATAATAGATACAAAAAATACAATTATAATTAATCAAATAATCAATACAAAACGTTTCTCTAGTGTTGCATTGCAATTGATGGTTTTATTGTATCCTATACCTCACGTATCGCTACCTCAGGCAATGGAAGCAATTTAGGTCGAAAGGGTGCAATGTATTCCATTGCAACGAATACACTCGTCTTGAGGATCATGCAATTTACATAATACCACTCAATTTATTGTGATGCTGTATTTTCAGATGCACATAAATTGTCAATCTCACTTCACCTTGTATTTTGATACGCCTTCATATTGATTCAATCCATCAAAATTATAGTATGTAAGGAATTGAACTGCAATGAAAAATGGAATATCTTTATTATAGTGAAAATTGAATACTTCTGTTCAATATTATAGAAAAATACAATTAGGACTAGCCATGAATTATCAATTGAACCTAATAATTGTTTCATTCAATTAAATTTCATAAAACAATTTTGGGAACCAAATTTGTGATCCAATTCAACCAAAGTTCAGCTAAATCAACCAAAAGATTTCTTACATTCAATATTCAACCAATTCCGTCATCGAAATAAAAAAATTTAATTTACAAAGCGAATATTTCGTTATTCAAACAAAATGTAATACAATTCAAGCAAATGTTTTTCTGAGTATAAATGATCCACTGACGAGATTATTATATTTAAATAATTAGCGATTGAAAGAGGTTCTCCCAATTTGCAAATAAAATTGTCAATTTCCTGAATCTTGATCATTTCCTGGATGCAGGGATTATATTAAAAGTTTAATAACTGTCATCAGGTGTACCTTAATGGACTTTTACTAAGAAAAAAATTAGATTTATAAGGATGGGAAATGTTGTTACATTAAATTAAAGCTTTACTTTGTAATTCTTTCAACTGAATTGCCCTATTCACAGGATGCACCCAGGCTACCTATAAAGTTAGTTTTATCAATCTGCCATGAAAAATTCAAGTCTGCTTTTTGTTTCTCTTTTCAAAGATTTACTAGTCATCGATTTCTTCTGATCGATTGGAGTTATTTTCTGAAACTTTATCCACTAAAGCATGAAGCATCATAAAGAATAATTTATTGTGACCATTACTTACATTCGATGATCCAAATACACTTCTAAATTTCCACTTAATTTCTTGAGATTATTTTCTAAGGAGGAATGGATGTTAACCTTCCTTTTAAAATAACAAGTTTTCATTTTTGCTAGTGCTTAAAATTTAGGTACTTCTTTTCTAAAGTGTAAATACATTTTCCTTTTCTATAAATAAATTTAAGTTTAAAAATAAAAGTTCTATAGTTTCATTCGTACACTCTAATGCATATCAAATCATGATAAACACATTTTCATATAAAAAACAGGGATGATACTTGAAGAATTTTTATTATCAGCCTCCAATGGTGTCTGAAGAATAAGGATGTTAATGTATCTTTAGACTATCATGGCATAAAAACGGTATTCAGATTGTGGGCGAGAGGAATCGATTTCAAATCGAGACCATCAGTTCCTTCAGATATATCCATCAATTTTGATGAGCAATAAAATTATTATTTTATTCTAGCTACTGGTTTACTTATCAAATAGCTGCCCTGGAATTCAGCTACTTCATTTATTTATTGCTGTTTTCTTGAAGTTATGCTTCTGAACAGGATATTGAATAAAAGAACAAAAAGTTGGTCTGTACACATAAAATGTTAAGTCTGTGACCAAATCGTAAAAAATTATGGCGAGCTACAAAGATTGGTTTTTGGATCAATTTACTTTCCACATTCAATAATCATAAATAATTTATTCTACTTCTGCGAACAATAATGTACGTTTTTACTTAACATATAGGGGAGCGACCAAAAGATGACAATTAAATGTTTTATTGGTTTAGAAATAAGAACCAAGTTTGCAACTAATTTTTATGGTAAAATCAGAAATTGTCTTCACTGTAAGAAATTTTTCGGGAATTTTCCGAAATTTTAGGGAATTTTCCATAAAATTCGGGAAAATTCCCGAAACTTCCGAAATTTTCCCTACGAAATGTTAGGAAAAATTCCCGGAATGTTAGGGTTATTAGCTTCCCGAACATTTTCGGGAAAATCCTCAAAAATTTCTTACAGTGTTGTTTTTATTAGGTGGGCAATAATATAGTTAATATGTTAACGTCAAAAATAGAATGTGAATGTTACATGAAGGGAATTCGTTTGGTAAAGGTTGTTCACTTAGACAAAAGGTTTAATTGATTTAAATCAACATTTTCTTAAATTTTATTAATTTTGATAATTTATTAATTTATAGAAACCTTTACTTAAGTCAAAAAAAATGCTTGAATGAAGTAAAAATTTTTCTGAGTGAATTAATATGTATAAAGGAATCTCAAAGCTTTACTCTTGATTTCATAAACAAAAATTTTTATTAGAAAGGGAGTCAATTCTAAGGTCTATTGGAACTTGTCACATTCCCGTTTCTTTCCTATGCGTATAGCATTTAAATTTACTTCTTCGTTCAGTGACATCTGTTCTTTGGAATAGCTTGCCTCTATCCAATTTACATCAGGTGTAATCTCTGTAATATAGGATCGTTAATGTCTATGTGGTATGAAACAATTTTAGTACCTAACGGTAAAATGACATAATTTCTGAACTTCCTTTAATATTTTGTATTTTATGTTAAACCCACGATTGTTTTCGAACGGAGAACAAAAATATATTTTCTATAGATGAGCTTTAATTTGAGGGCTGCAGAAAATGGGTTTGTAATTATAGTTTACATTTCTTGGGGTTATTCATACATTACACGGTGTGAAATTTAATTATCACTCTGTGAGTGTAACTATTAATTAAAATAAAGTGTATACCATTCAGCATGACACATTTATGTGTTCGCATTATTTCATCCTTATTTCAGGATATCCTGCAGTGTGATTTTTTATACCTATAGCTGATTGACAAACTAAATATTTGATAAACAATTTTAAATTTAGAATTTTTTTGCGAAGGTACTCTCCAAATCTGCATTAGTGAAAAATGAGTTGCTAAATTACTTTAGTGGAAATTTCTATTAATTATGAGTTGTATTTCACTATTTTTTAAGGAATTTTCAACTTTTCACTATTGTTTTAGTCAAAAGTTACCAATAATTAGTAGAAATTTTAACTAAAGTAAATTAGTAGAAATTTTCACTAAAATAAATTAGTGGCTCACTTTTCACTATTTTAAATTTAGAGAATAGGTATTTATTGAGATAAAATATTTTATAAAAATGTTTAAGGATGTACTTCCCGTACAGTCCAACTTAAAATTAATCAAATCTTTATGTTCATTGTAAAATGAATAAGAATAAACCCACAATTATTTTAAATTAACTTTGACAAAGAAACCTTAGTGCACTTAAAAAAAATGTTTAGAGAAAAAACTGAAGTGTTAATTAAAACCGATTTTCGGGTTCCAATGGAAATGTAACAAAAAGGAACCCTCATAGATGACGACACTTTCTACGTGATTTTCCTATGTTCCATTAGAACTGAAACAAAAAGGAATTTCCAGATTTTTCTGTGGTTAAGTCATAATAATTTTTTACTTAATTATTTGGATATTTGCGTTTTTTCTTCTGTCAGACAAAAGTAGTAATTTTTATTCCATTTCAATTCTCAACAGATTTTTTCCCTTTAGAGATCCTTTACAGTTCTATTTGATATGTTTTTATTAAAATTAATTTATTAAGAAATTATACAGTTAATGATCTTAAAAATTAAACAAAATGCCAAATTACAAATTTTAATTAAAACGTACTAAATTAAACTGAAAACGATCTTTTAAGGAACAACATGAGCTGCTCAGAAATTGAATGAAAATTACGACTTTTGTCTAGATAAAGGAAATAACACAAATATCCAAATATTTATTTTTAAATAAACAATAACACTACTAGTCAGTATTGTGGTCCATCTATTTCTCGATGATTGCTTAAATACCGTTAAACGGGGCAACTTCGGACATGTGGGGTAAATTCGGACAGCCCTAAAGTGATATTTTAAATTACTCAAAACGGTTCAAACTATAATATGGAATTAGTTTAAGCCTTAACTGGTCCCAGATCCTAATTAAAACCACTTTGAGTAATTTAAATGATGAATCTAGGACTGTGCGAAATTACCTCAAATGTCCGAAGTTTCTCCGTTTGACAGTACTCTTAATTTTAATTATATCATAAATAAAATTTTTCTGTTGAATAGGTTGAAAGCTATTAAAATTGTGTAAAAAATAAGGCTAAGACTTTGCCAATTTTTTGGAAAATATTTCAAAAATAGGGCAAATTTTAATGTTCTCTTAAATATTAAAAAACATCTGAAATAGTAAACATTTTTTAATGTTCTTGTGCTCATTTTAAAGGTAAATTCCTATAAGATTGCACTAGCTTATCGTTATTATTGTGCAATTTTTTGCTTGTGTGGTGCAAAATGTTAGAGTTAGAAAATTTGAAATATTTTTTGCTGAGATATATTTTTTAAAAATATATAAAATAATTGCATAATAATGGTGATAAGTTGATGCGATTCTGCAGAAATTTACCTTTAAAATGAGCCCGAGATCATTGAAAGCGTGTATTAAAGAAAAAGTTGAAATTTTCATTATTTTTAAATATCTTCTTTAAAAATTGACAAATAATGGTGCTAAGTTAGTATGTTTCTCACAGGAAAAAGTCTTATTTTCACCCTGATTTCGGTGTGCTATTTACCTACAACAAAAATTAACTTCACTGGGTAAATCTTACCCAAATATCGGTTAACTTTTCTTTTTGTTTTTCCATGACAACACATGTATTTTGAAATACGTGAAGTTGTCTGAATAGAAATTTATCCCTCTAAAAAATTACTTGCAACATATTTTAGCCTTAGTTTTCTCTGTGCAGTAGAAATTTATTTTTGAAATGAACCCAAAAACCTTGAAAAGCGTGTATTACTTCAGATATTATTTAGAATTTAAGAAAACATTGAAATTTGCACTATTTTTTAAATATCTTCTTAAAAAATTGACAAAATAATTTTATCTTGGGCTCATTTTTTACAGAATCTTAATAGCTTTCACCCTGTTTATCATATAATTAAAATTAAGAGGAGTTAAGCAATTTTCGAAAAACACATCATCCCACAATTCTGAATATGTATAACTGAATCTATTTTTTAGGTAAAGAGTTTTAATTTCTCTTCTAAAATTCGTTGGAATTAACAAAAGGCTCTTTTTCGTTGACTTGATAATTCAAGATAAAGATTGATTAATTTTGAGTTTGACTGAACGGGTAGAATATCTTTAAGTGCTATATTCGTAGGAATTCGAAGATTCTCGAAACTCAAAGGTTTCAAATGGAATTAAAAAATTAATACCAGATCGTTAGTTCACGACTTTGGCAAGATCTAATCTTAAAAATTAGTTTCTAGTATCGATACACAGGGTGTCTAGTGATCAGGCCATTTGAAATTCCCGGGTTTTTCCTGGTTTTTTCCCGACCAAATTTTTCATTTTCCCGATCAATTTTAGATTTTTTATTTACAATAACGTACATATTATATGTATTTTTTTCGTGTGAAAAGTCCAATTAATAAAAACATCTTTTAGTATTGATAGGCAACATTTCGAACTCCATCAATACTAAAAGATGTTTTTATTAAATGGACCTTTCACACGAAAAAAAATACATATAAACTTACATATACATATAAAATTGACGAAAGGTCGAAACTGAAGAGTATGGATATAAACGTATATATTATCTCAGATAACTGATAATTTCTCACGAAATAAACACATAAGCATTTTTTCCCTGTCTTAAACATTAAATTATACACTTTTTTTTACACTTTTGCAAAAATAAAAGTTAATGTTCATTTTTATTTTCAAAATTAATTTTTTTCTCTTTTCAAATAACCGTAAATAAATTGAAAATAAGTAGATTTTACCAATAAATTAAAAAATTCTCGATCTAAAATAAAATTCTCGGTTTTTCCCCGGTTTTTCCCGATCTGCTAGACACCCTGGTAAATCATTTTATCAATTTACTCAGTGGTTCATCCAGTACTTATCCAGGATTCAATTCTGAAAATTAGCGGTCAGTATTGGCTCACAATCAAACAAGGTTGACAATCTTGGCTTAGTACTCAGTCATTTCGTCAGCATTGGTCCAGATATGTCTGGCAATTTCCATTACCAATATTGATTACCTATTATTGTTAAATTGTCATTCCAGTTGTCAGCATTGGCAATTTCCCACTGGGTATTGGCCCATTACTAAGACATTCATTTCTTCAATATTGGCTTTATTACTTCCTTACTTTGATTACTGCCTCCCAATATTTGCACCGATAATTTTGAAGGTTCACAACTTTAAACCTTCAAAATTGTCTGAAAGAACCAGGCTAATGATTTGGTAAACATTGGTCCAGAGCTGACTGACAATTTTGGCTACGAATAATATTATCAGCAGTGGAAAATTTCCCCTGAGTAATGAGTCAATCATTTCATCAGAATTGGTTCAGTGCTTCTCATCCCTAATTATAATTTACATCAGACATAATTATTTTCATAATTTGAAGCATCTGCCAAAAGAACGTTCTATGTACCAAAATATCTTTTATTGGAATCTATGTTCTGTTCATAGTGTGAACGCAAATTGATAAAAATTTGATCGACGTCATAGTTTGTTTTATGATATATGTACTATATGATGTGAAAGAAAAATTTGTTGGATTGCAGTTCACATTCATACCATGAACATAGATTTCAATAGAAGAAATTTTGGTTCATAGAACCAAAATGCTTCATTTGGTGAAACTACCCTGATTGGAAAAGGTGTCAAGTTATCCCTATAAGAAGTTTATTCGTTCAAGGACCTGTGGCGCCGGGTAGGTCATCGGTGGCCTTATTGGTCCTTTTTTTTCACCCACTTCTGGAAGTGGTGACTGGGCGTCCAAGGTGAAGGTTGCTCCTAACCACCACTTAGCATACGTATGAAGGTTATTCAACCCGACAGTGTATACTGTATAGCAGCTCCGAGTAACGGTTTGGACTCGAACCTCGTTGAGGAACGTACAAAGGTGGTACCCATAGGCATTCAGTCAGCCGTGCAGTCGAAAGATCGTCTTCTTAGCTTGAAGCCGGTACTCGCTACGCGACCCTTCGATCGGTATCGCACACGAAGTCACGATTTTCCCCGCGAAAAATAGTGTATAACCATTGCCAATAACGACCGTGAATTCAACCTTGACGTTGCGCGAAAGATATTCTTTCTTCCTTCTTCTAGTTTCCAGAAATTGCAATTTTCTTTTTGTTCTCAGTAATCTTCTTTTATTTTTAGAAAGTGCTGTTTTTTTTGTTAAGTAATTTTTTTTGTATAGAAGCGTGAAAATCGGGTTCGGTTCGGTAGTGAGTGAATAAATGGTTTTCTGACTTTTCGGGATATTTTACAGGTGAGGTTGTGTACAAGGATTTAATGATAAGAAAAGAAAAATGGGAAGCTCGATTTTTAGATGGATTGCTTGATAGTTTAATGTGGTTTAAAACTGCTTTGGTATTTTAGAAGTGAGAGTGATGTACATATGTTCAATGATAGGGATAACATTGCGGTTGGATTTAAATATCAGGAAAGCATAATTTTGGTCACAGAGTTGTACAAATTTTTACAAGGCAATATATTGTAGTATAGTAATTTCATTTCTATACTATACACTATACATGTAGCATAGTAAATTTCATGGTTTTATTTTCATTTTTAATCATTTTCATTGTGATAAAGTTGACATTAAGATACTGTACAACAGCGTTAAGGTTTATGATTTTTAGTAAAGGATTTGGATTTATTGCAAAATTATTATTAAATGAAATTTAAATTGCCTGAGAAAATGAAAATATGTGATAAGTTTTATTCTGCTGAATGTGGTGGATGTATTACATTCAAAGTTTCTCCTATACATTTAGTTGTATTTTAATCTATGAGTTAGATTTCAGGTGTGTTAAAGCTTCAATTAAATATTTATAGATTTTAAAAGAATGTTGCAATTAATTAAGAGTACTGAATTATTCACTGTGAATCATCCACTCACTGATAATGAGACTCACTTTTCTCTTCGTAATGTCTGTTACCATTTTACAAATAAATTTTGCATTCAACATGCATGCAATTAAAATTTACAAACAATAACGAAGTACAACTTCATAAATAAAAATTATATTCATGTTGAATCTATCTTGCATTGACCCTCTTCAACTATTTTTATAAATAAAGTTTACTTCTGCATGATCTTTTGGATACATGCAGTTACTTTATTTAAACTGTATTTTAAAATTTTAGGTGTTATTCGGTATTTTGTTTTAAAATATAAGAATCTTTTGTATGGAATACAAAGAAACTTTTTGTATGGAATCAAATTCTTATTTACTTGTCAAAACTCATGGGCTTTCATAAAGTTATTCCACGATTTTACTACAGAAGTTTTATCTTTATAAGCAACTGTATTAGAAATTTATGAAATCAGTCAGGTAATTTTCATTGTTCATGTTCTTGAAGTTCTGAACGTTCAAATGAACGAAATTTTTATTTCATTTCATTTTAAACTCAAATTTCCTCTAAAAAATTGATTTATTAATAAAGAAACTAATGTATAATGATAAAAAACTCATGAGGCTTCTGTTGGTTCATTTTTTAGTTGCATTTCAAGATAAATTTGAGTTAAGAAATAAAAACTTCGTTCATTTGAACGTTCAGAATTTCAGGCACATCATTGTTTCACGTTCTCTTCTTCTTGATCCACGTTTGAGATTTCTTGTGTGTTGGTTTTTCTGTGAGGACGAATGTGAGCATTAATGGGATACCATGAAATGCATAGGAATGAATGGGATTTATCTCCTTCATTAGTTAATTCAACTGAATTTTCTGTCTCCATTCACTATGATTCAAACTGAATTTGGATGGTAATTCGTACTTCATTATAAAGCAATGTACACAGGAATTGAAACATAAATATCTCCATTACTCCGAAACAACTAATTTTGTGCTTTAAATTAGACGAGACATTTAAATGAGCGCGAAAACATTAAAAGACATCCATTATCACAAAAGTTATTAATATACTTTTACAAAATATCGATATTTTCACTACATCTATGCCAGAATTGAGAAATTTTTTCTCTATGGAATTTTGTTCCATTATTCCAATCTACGACATTATGATTATCATTATTTTATTACTATTCAATGATAAAAAAGCAGGAGGTCCCGTTTTCTGAGCGGTGCACTCTAATTATAATGAAAAAAATAGAGATTTTTCTCTTGTACAATTTAAAAAGATTGAAAATTAATTGTACAACAATTAAATTTAATCGGGTCATTAATTAATTCCGTTAAATCGAATTGAATTACATAATTATATCTTTTTGTGTCAATCGAAAAATGACTAACTTTTTAAGACTATCACTTCTTCTTTCTAAACTTGTTTCTCCAGAAGTCGTACCTGCTTCGAGAAATTACTAGAAGTCTGAAGTGAAATGAAACAAAACTACATTTTCTATGTGTGATCGGATTTCAGTCGCTGGTTTGTTTGTTTTTATTCTAGCGGGGATTCACCATAGGATTTTTATTTTCGCTCGTGTGCTCACAGACTCTGATCACACCGATACACTTTGGTCCCAAAGCATGAGAGCCGGAACGAAATGCAAGCAATTAAGTAGCAGCATAACTGACCCGGATGGCGATGTTTACTACGATGTTTACTCGGATTTTCCTGCACCTCCCACCGAATAAATTTGCAATGTAGAAGTTTATTACTCCTAACATATTTGTTCCACCTGCAATCAACGTACCGGAAACGACGGGTTATTGTGCACGAAATTCTCGCTTGGATTTATCGATCGTTGCCATTATTAAATACTAACGATTCGTACTTTGAATACAGAAATATTTTTTTATTGATTTGACGAAAGATTACAAATTTAATTAATTACAAAGAAAATACGACTTTTTAAATTCATGATAATAGTTTGTTGATTTTACAAATCGATTGTTTATTTAGCAACTGATTTTCTTAATTCTAGGCATCTTTTGAATTTCATTGACATGTATTCAAAATTCAAGGTTGAATTACAATTTTGCAACCAAGGAATATGGAAGAGACAATGGTCCCAATTTTGAAATGTTTTTGACTTTGAAAGGCACTTTTCAAGATTTAAAATTGAGTTGATGACCTTTTTCTAAATTCGATGCGTTGAAGGTTGAAAATATCCTTAGATTGATTTTATTATATAAATAATGTTTGAAGTGCCACATTTTGATGATTTAAAAAATTCAAGGTTTTGAACTAGAAAACTTCATAATTTTAATTTTTATACGCAAACTAATAATTGAATTTAGGATGATTAATTAAACGAAAATAACTTTTTATATGAAATAATAAAATTTTGTATTAATTTTGTATTTCATTCGTTTTTCACAGTTTTTGCTTCATTAATAAAGTTTGATTGCAAAGTATGCTTTTGCTGGACAGATACCTACACAATTATAATTTATGGCTGCGGTTGGTATATGTTCCTTATAATAATTTGTGTACAACTCTTGGTAAAATGAGATCTTAAGACTGATGGCCAGTACCGTTACAAGACACAAATATGTACGAAAAAATGCAACGGTAAAAACTGAAGACTTCGATTCTAACTGGATATTGACAATCATCAAACGTTTTAAGGCTGACTCATTAGACAGTACTATAAGACGAATTTAAATTCTTTATTACCGTTGTCCTAGGATTTCTGAGTTTATATTGAGTTGGGCGGTAATTCTGTGATATAAAAGTTGGTTATATTATTATGGACTCATTATTATTATGGTAATTTAAGAACGAAAACAAAAGATCATAAATATTCTTCTTCTTATGCCATTTTTTAAATAAGTTTCTAGAATTTATGTAGATATAATTTTAGGATGAAAAAGATAATGGTTTCTTAGATTGAGTTAAAAGTTTTGTGGAAAGTATAATTATTTGGAATTTTTCCAAGTTGTAACACCTCATGCATTATTTCTGATGATACTATAAGTTGGTGCAAATAGACCGCGTCATCTTTTATTACTTTTGGCAGATATTCACTGAAAGTCGAATAACAAATAGAGATGCAAACTTTTTTAGTTGCATGACTAATAGTAATTTAGTCAATTCAGAATTCATTCTTTAAAATATTTGGTTTCGTCAACGAAATATTTTTGTTAAATTAACAAATTTCAAACAAAAAGTTTTTTGGTAAAATTTAACAAAATGTAACCAAGTAATTGATTTCGTTGAATGAAACAATCATTTTAAAATTCAAAGCTTCTTTAGTAATAATTAACAGCCAATTATATTTCTCAATTGTTTACGGTAGTCAGACTAATTTTTCAATTGAATTTGTCAAAGGCATCAATAATCAAACAGAACAGAATGCAAGTAGCATATAAACGATTCAATCATGTGGGACCTTGTCACCTTGATACGCAAGGAAACCATAAATGATTCGAATCATGCAGACACGTTGAAACTTACCTCACCCCTTGGTCTTAAATTTCTTTTGTTTTAAAAGTCCGATGGCTTTTTTCGACATTTGTTGTCTTAATGTGCAAGTAGATATACTATACATTCGCGATTCATTTGCGCAAGATGCACTGTGGAATTTTTTTTACTTGACAGAGTATCATAGAAATTGTTAATATGGGGTAATAAATATTCCGTTCACGTTCTGCTCATAAAAAAGTTTACATAAACGCAATACCTGTGATCCTTGTATTAATCAGGGTTTAACTTTCAGGTAATCGGGTTATAGGATTTTACATTTTGAAAATGTTGACTCATGCGACATTATTATTGTGGAGAAACCAATTTCAAAATTAGCATGTGACTAAAACTGGCTCTGAATTCAAAATTTCGCGGCATTGGAGTGCAAAGAGAATTATTTGGGACAGCAAATTAAATTCATAAATATGTAAATATTTATTTTATGAAATGTTAAAGAGTAACTAATTAAACACTTGAAAGTTTTAGTTTAGCAATTAGAAAATTGCATTTTTTAAAAACCACGTTACAAAAGACACTTTGTTCCAATCGCCAGAGAAAATTGTTTAAAAAAGGAGAAATATCTTCAGAAAAGCGAGTATATAATTGTCAGTTATCGAATTTACAAAATTCGAAGACATGAGCTCTGATCATCATAGGAATTTCTCAATTCAGTGGTGGATTTCACCAACTCGGAATTTACCTTAATTTTTCTTTTTGACTCTAAGAAAGAATTTAGATATAGAAAAACCTAGCAAGGATGCTAAAATTAATTTTTCTTGCATTTTTTAATTATTCCCAGAATAAAATTTTTTATTTTATTTATGCAATTTTGAATGAATGAAGAAATAAGAGGTTTTATGATTCTAAGAATAGAGTTTTCATTAGCAAAAGAGTCAGAAAATGAGATTATTCTTGTTAAGTATTATTTTTAATGTTTATTTGTTTCTTGAATATTAATTTCTTCTTTTCGCTGTGTAAATTTTAGAATCTATATACTTAAGAACTATTTTCTTTTAATTCTTTCATTCCTCTTTTTTTGTTTATTATTTCACGAAGCTAATATAATTTTTATTATTGTTTACTCTGAAAAATTTAGTTCTTCAGTTTCTAAGGAATTTTGACTACCTGAATTCATTCAAATTAATTATAAAGGATAATAATACTAAATATTTAACAATTAATATTTTATTGTTCACAAATTATGATAATATTTTTTATGAGTTGACATGTTTATAAAACTAAATTATAAAATTAAGTTATAAAATAAAATAAAATAAATTATATAATAAGTTAATAATTTAATTAAATTAGAATTAAATTTAATTATAAATCTAGATTTAATTATAAATACAGATTTTATTATAAATATAGATTTAATTACACCCCAAATTAAAAATAGTAAGTCTTTGAACTTCTTATTATTAAATAAAAACTTTCTTCATAATCAAAATTAAACAATCTCTTTAGAAACATTTATAAAACAATTAATTTACTCTTTCTTTTTTGTTTCAGGGTGAAAATGCGGTTGAAGCTGTTAAAGCTCCTTACGATCCTGCTTCTTGCAGGATCCAGCGAATCCAGGCCTCAGAATTTCGGTAAGTTAGAAAACAAAAATTATTTATGTTACAATTTAATTTAATTGGAAATATTTAAATTATAATATTTTATTTTCAATATATTCAATAATGCCGATTGTACTTCATTCTATATTTTCATGAAAATATAGAATGAAATACAACTGAAAAGTTTTCACACTTTCCTCTTTGCGGGTTGACCTCAACCATAAAAAGTGAAATTGAACCTCTCAATATTATTTATTATGTGCTTCTTTACGACGAAGGATGAGGAACAGAGGTTACTATAAAATTACACCCTTATAGTCTGAATGTAGTATTAAATTGAGTACCGTTCATGAAATACTCAGTCGTACATCAGTAAGTTTACCGAAGTAGTGGTTTTACTTTCAGCGAAAGTCACTTTTGAATAATGCTTACATTAGATCAACGTAACACCAGTAGTAAATCGTTCTACCTGAAAATATAATTGCAATAAATATATATCTATATTTATTACTCACAGACATGCGTGACTTAGAACATTAACGACCTACAGTGGTTAACTAGCTCTTTAAAAATCAAGCTATCGATAAAAGAACTTTATTTAAGCATCTCTAAATCGTACACTCAACTCCAACATTAATTACTTTTTACATTGGTTTACAATTTGGTAAAAATAATTATACCTTCTTTTTATTTAATTTTATCCAATTTCGGAAATGAAACTAAAGCTTAAAATTGAAGCCAAATAACTATTGTTAAATAAATAATTATGATACAAAGTATTTGTTTTACTAAAGTAAACTTTAGTCTGTTTCTTCGTTACAATTATCAGCAGTTCTATTTTTATTTTTTTATAAATTATTATAAAGATTTGATTAATTTTGGGGTTTACTGTACAGAGTAAACGCTAGAGCTTAACGGAGAAATTAATAGACCCTTCAGTCAAGCAGGAGAGTTAATGAATCTAATTTATTAAGTACTAGTACAGATGTAAGTTAATGACCTCGTATTTAATTAGTTGAATCGAATGAGTAGGGCTCTAATTAATTAAAGCAAGTTCTCAAGAGATAATACCTAACTTCTTCCAATTTTATTAATTGAAACTAAAGTAAATTATCTAATAAGATAAATAAAATATTATTACAAAAATTTAAATACAAAGAATCACTTTCAACTAAAAATAAACCTATCAATTATCTGATACCAAGATTGCCTATTATTTGTTATAGCTCCATTGGAGGGAGGCAGACCGGAAGTCGACGGAAATGGATGGAAACCCATCCCAATGAAAAGCGAGGGCGTTTCTCAAACTGTCCTAAGCAATAGCAGGTACATAAGGAATGGAGAAAATAATAGACTAATTTATCATAACTATAATTACGATAATTTTATACCATCGTTTACTAGTATTAGGCCTACTATAAGATTAAATTATTCCGCTTCTGGTAAAGCGCGTTCAATTGTCGACGACTCCCACAATTATCAGGTAGGAAACGAATGGATTGGTAAATCTTACTCTCAAAGAAGAAATGACAAAAAGGAAAAAAGCACACTTTATATTTCTGGGGGGAATAATCATTTTGAGAAGGTGATTGGTGAGGTGACCAGCAAGGTCATTCCGATTCCGATTTCAAATCACGCTTTGCAGGACGACTTCTCAATACAATCCAAAAATCAAGGCGACCAAAAGATCAAGGAACTTGAAAATAAATCAGTATTCGAGGGAAGAAAAATTTCTTCCAGAACTCGGAATTACGTGAAGATCATACCTCATGATTATATTCCAACTCGATTAAATTTGAAGGATAGAAATAAGAACTCGAATAAGGTTCTGAAAAATGGTACGAAAACTGATAAAGAAAAAATAAACATTGTGAAAGCAAGTTTAAATTCGCAGATAAAGACAGCGAATTTGTCAAATGAGATAAATCAGAATCTTCGACCAATTAACTTCAGACCCACGAATCTTGTGACGAAAGAGCAGTTCACTCAGGACCCTTTCAGGAATGTAATAACTCCTAGGCCAAATTCTAAAGTCGAAGTGAATTCTCATTTGAAGAACTGGCCGAATGAAGGTGTTGAAAGCATGGAAGATTTGTACAATTACGAGAAATATACCTCGTTCCAAGGTGCTACCAAGAAGCCAAATCAACATAAGATTCATAAGAAACCAGCTACAATTTCTGAAAATCAATACTTCAGTAATGATCGAGAACCTTCCATGCATTCATCAATGGAAGAAATGATCCAGTGGCTTAAGATTCCAGCTTTTTCGACCAATCAGAGTCATTTAGTCCAAGGAGAATTTGGAAAACCAATTAGCAATACCTTTGAACCAATTTACGAGGATCTGGAACCCAACACTCCTCTGAGACCAGCAGAGGCATCAACCATTGTTGATAAAATCGATCAGGATCAGTTTCTTAAACCTCAGTACTACTTTTCATCTCCTCAGTTGGATTCCATGATAAATAGTCTTCAAGATCCTGTTTTGAAACGACGACCAGTTTATAAACCAACATCTCAAGTCACTCAGGACACTGTAGTTCATATTGTGAATCCTGCTTCAAAGAAACCTAATGTAACAGTTACAGGTTCAAAGTATCCACCGAATAAATTTGTACAAGCAAATCAAACTTCTGGCTCGCCACCGAATGTTCATATTATGTTCATGAACGACGATATGATGAATTCTTCCAATTATGCTGAGTCTTCTGCACCTAACTTGAAAAATGACTGCCCAACTATAATGATAAACTCGATCACGAAAGTGAAAAATAAGATCCAAAGCAAGGAAGGCTGTACAGATTTGAATATTGTCATCAATTCTCATATTTTGAATACTAACGTCTTCACTAGTCCTGCAACTAGTTTGAGTGTTACTGGAAGTCAGAAGCAACCTGATGAAAATGTTGCAACTGACAAGTATGATGTTCTTCAGTATACAGATGGTCTTCAGTATACGAACAATCAATATACAAAGGATCCTCAATATATAAGCAATCCTCAATTTACAAGTGATCCTCAATATACAAATGGCCCTTCTAATGGCCCACAGAACCAAAATATACCCACAGCAAGTTCTGATATTTACAATCAGAATTATTATACCCCCTCTCAAGATAATCCCTATCAGCCTCTCAAGGACCCAGAAATCCCAGAGGTGGAGGAAAATCCAGAAAATTCTGCTTTTGAGATATTCCAGGGTACAAACATTCAAATTGGACCTTCGAATCCCAATGAGTTTGAGTTTGCTAATGAAGCTGCTTCTCCTGAAGCAGAGGGGGGCGAAAACACTGTTGGAAGTGGTCCAGAAACTGGAGGAGGGTCATCTGCAGATACAACATCCGAAGTTGCAAATTCTCCAGCAGTTGATGCAGCACCAGAAGCTGCAAATTCTCCTGCAGCTGATGAAGCACCAGCAGTTGATGCTGCTCAGGTAGGGCAGTCTTCAGCAACTTTGGAATCTGGAGCTGGTGAAGTCAACGATGCTTCATCTGGAGCCACTTTGAATGTTCCACGACCTAATTTTCCAAATTTGTCCGGATTGACAAATCTGGGAGGAGCTGAAAGTGGCGGTGGACAGTTTTCTGATTCGACAGCTTTGGCTCCAGCAGGTGTAGCTGATGATGACGATGATGATGACTATCTGGATATATCACCTTCGAGTGTGATGGAATCAATGACCTCGATTTTTTCGAACTTCACTTACCTAAACCCCTTCAATTATGGCCTATTCAGCATAGCTATTGCGCCTTTCGCTGCTTTCGCTGCAGGAGTTCTAGGTGTGGCGGCGTTTTTGTTCCCTTGGGCATTTCCGGGTGCTTTAGATCTTGCCAGATCATCTGATGTGGTTACCATTAGATTTACACCTAGCCTTGAGGAAGTAGTTAAGCAATCCATTCATAAGTATAGGAATTGGAACGAGTGGAAAAGCAAACGAAGGAAGAAGAGGAAGAGATGAAATCAAAAAGATAGGAGGGTGGAATGGGTTACTTTATAAAAGGAACATTTTTCGTTTCTAAATTAGAAGTTATATAATTAAATTAAATTTTTTAAGGTGTTTTGAGGACAACAAACTGTTCTTGAAGAAATATTTAATAATATTTTCAAGAATCGCAATGTTATTATTGTTGATAGAATCGTTTGAAGGAGAAAATATTATTATTATTTGTTTATAAAGAATTTTTGTAGACAAATTATTTTTTAATGATTTCAGTCATTATAAACATTATTTTAAAAAATTGGATGGGGTGAAGTCCTATAAAATATTTTACCGACAAAATAAGCTATCAGTTATTTAAAATTTGGAAAGAAACGGGAAGAAAAAAAAATTTAATCAAAAATAAAATTTTGCAAATAATCAATTTTTGATTACCGTAGAGTGGGGCTATTAGGTACAACTTTTACGAATTTTCTAGGTTTTTCTAACTTTACGCTCAAAAAATAATGTTTTCAGCTGTTTTATTTTTACAGACAGAGGACTTAGTTCTGGAGAGAAATCAATCATTTTTAGATTTTTAAATAATTCTCTACTTACTGATTATCATTTCCAATAAAAAATTTTTTTCAGCAAAACGCTGATATAGTCGGTCTTACGGTCAATATGAAGCCAAATAAAAAATTACGAA